>CABFWO010000337.1:238008-267220 GCA_902155825.1 Timema genevievae
CCCCTTCCCCCCCCCCCCGTCCTTTACGCCTTTGTGTTAGAAACGTCTGCTCCGAGAATATTTTCAAACGTTATAAAATATACGATCAGATTTTAGATTGTCATCAACTTATATCCATCCCTCAACGCCGAAGTCACCGAAAGACAAACTTAAGCGCTTAATGAATGGCTCCAAATCATAAAACATAACGAACGGCGGACATCATCCAAACGGGACGATCCCGAAAAATAGGGCATGAAAGTAAAATACACACACACACACTTACTAGGCCACATTTTGAGGCTACACGCGTGCAAAATCACATACCTGTAAGTATTAGGGATTTTAATATGGAACAATCATATAAAATATTTATTATTTAGCACCGCGTCTTACTACACTTTCGGTTTATACGCTTAAGTACTAATTACACTAATGGATTAGGAATGGGTAAGGTTGAATTTAGAGGAAGTGAAACCGCATTTGCGTGGAGGGAGAGTGGAAAACCATTTAGGAAAAAACCACCCCCAGTTCACCCGACCGAGATCATATAAAATAAAATAGTTATTTTTTCCTTATTTCAAATATTTTCCAAATTTAATTCCTATCTCACTTCTTGACCATAACATTTCATATTATTTTAAACTTGCTTCGCGTATTTACTACCCGTCAGGTCTACCCCTATATTCACACCGATGGGGTAGAGATTATAAAGGTAGAATTTTGGTTTATAATTATGTATGTGTACCCCTTGTGTGAAGGAAGCGTGGATAACCATTAAGGGGGAAAAAAACAAACATCCTCGATTCACTCAGCCGGGCAAGGAACTTTGATCTCCCCATCACCAGTAAACAAAATCCTACAAAGTTGACGCCTTAACCCGCGAATCCACAGAGTGAATAATTTTACGATAGAATTTAACATAATGTGCCCAACACAAACTAGATTTTACACATTCAGTTGAGAACGTTGCCTACTTGTGACGTCACGACAGGTCAAGATAGTATTTCCCATGTTAATGAATTTACGTTTTACTCAACGAGTTTTTAAGATATAACGTTGAAACAAAAGTCATAACTTCTTAAATTATTGTAAATAACTTATAGTCCTAAAGTGTCACAAAATTGTTATTTTTTTTCTCTAAGTAGTTTTTTGTAAACATACTTTTTATAAATCTACAGCTTAGGCTATTTGCCCTGGTCACGAAAACGGCCTGTAGGAGTCTTCCCAACAGGATGTTGACGCACACGTATAGTGAGTGTGTAAACTGGACAGAGGAAGAGGGGAAGCGTTATCAGTAGATAAACAAGAAGCCTTACGGGCTGAAATGCTCGTTTCCTTCCTTCTTTCTATTTCGTACATTGGTGTCTAAGTGTGATAGTGCTTAGACTGTTTAGATGCGTCAAGTTAAGATGAAACCCGCTTCTCAAAATAGCTTCGAAATCACCAAGTAGACAACGTCGTTATGAAAATTAATTTACTGTACAGGAGTTCAAAGTTAATTTATTTGCGAGAGGATATGGAACGGAGGACCATTAAAACATACAAAGGCTTTTAATTGTTTGATACAGCCCCAAATGATAACTTAAGGGGTTAAGGCACAGTCTCGAGGTCATAAATGACGTTAATAGCAGTTATCGGCAGCTGCTCAGATTATTCTAGATGTACTCATCCATCGAGGTTATCTCTCGTTAGATAACAAACAGTACAAGGATGGAGGGGGCACAGGGTAAAGAGTTTCATCAGTCAACAGTCAGAGTGAAACAATGATTTGAACGTATAGTCAAGGCACATCTATTGGGTGTGGACAAGCAGTCTCAAGAGATTCTGTAAATTAGACAGACTTATTACTAATAGACCGCTCATGACTAGGAATAGCCCCTGCAAACATTTCTCTGTGGTTATTACATCAACGACTTGAGAATAAGTCAAATGTTCTGCAACGACGAATATAAAAATAAAAACGACTCAAAAGGGGACTTGACAAAACAATCCTACCATTTTTATCACATGAGAGATTTTGATTTTTCTTTGGAGGGCTACGAGTTTTTGCGTTAGTATTATTTTGAACGTTTATTAAGATTAAGAGCTTTGCACAGTTTATAAAAATTTGGATCATTATACTAAAGTAAACCAGTTTATTTTTAAAATGTTGATGAATAGACCAAATATTATTACAATAGGCTTACTATTTATTACGCTTTTATACAGGTTCTTAGCAGTTTTTTTTAAACATAAAATGCTACTAGTTTACATTATTTTTTATAGTTTTATTAAAATATCGAGAATCGATCTTAATATTACGATTCTCGATACTTCGATTCTTAGCTCTCAATTAAAGTAATGGCAACAAAGAAAACAGCAAAATTCATAATGAGTAGTAATTGATTTTCTCTCATATTAATTTATTTGCTATATATTCTGGTTCAATTATGGACCCTATTTATTGAATTTAAAAGACTTGTGTTTTAGACAGTTGTTCGTGATACCTTTTTTTAATTATTTATAAATGTTTGACTCTTAAGGATTAATCTGTAGATAAAAATACACGCTTACTATTATTATTATTATTATTATTATTATTAGCACCGCGTCTTACTACCCGTTCGGGCTATACGCACGTACGCTAATGTGCAATGGTAGGGTGATTGTGAGAGGAAATGGAGGACCTACAGTTTAACGTGGAATCCGAACCACGGTGGAGGCCTGGCATTCCTCACATTCACAAGTTGTGATTAATACACGTCTTGTCAGAGGTGAAGGAAGGGTTTGGCAATCAGATAAATCTGTGCCGAGACCGAGGATTGAACCCTGAACCCCCAGCACAGAAGTCTGATACCTTACCCCTAGACCACCAGGTCACCCACGCTTACTATTGTAATTCCTAATGGTTTTACTAATTATGTATATTAAGAGTTAATACTTGGTAGAACGGATCTTTTTATTCGTTTAAAATAAAAATGAATGGTCTTTTAATTGATATTTAAAAATTTTAGTTTTTTTTTGCTGTGCTCTAAAGTTGAGTAATAATTTTTTTTTTTACAGGTTAGACGCTTGGAAAAATAATGAAATATGAAATGTTCAAGAATCGAAATCGAGAACAAAAAAATATTGAGGTTGAACTTAAGAATCGTAATTGAGAAACAGGTATCGCTACATGTCTATTTTTATTTTGCTTGCAGGCCACTAAGTGTGCTGTATCATGCAGACTGGCCCGTGAGTCACGAATAGGTGGACGGACACACACTGTTGTAAGGTAGGCAGGTAAAACTTACGGCCCGATCCATGATTGTGTGCACCTCACGGGCCATTGATGGACTAACATGCAATATGACCCGATTCATGTTATTATAAAAGTTGTAGGGTTACACCAGTCAAAATGATTAAATTTGGAAATTGGTCATTATTTGGTCAAATCTAGTAAGTGAATAGTGATGTTAGTTTAATGAATGTTTACCCTTCACTCGATTCGCAAAACAATTGTTAAATTTTGTAAACAAAATGTTGTCAATTTCTGGAGGAAGATAGGTGTTGGAAAAAGGGTGTGTGCTCTAATGAAAGGGAACAAAACACCCGAGACATCACATATTACGTACACGCTGTAACGATGCTGTTTTGGACCTCTCTAATATATTCAAAAAGTCATGGATCAAGTATAATTTTCTTTGAAGTACTATATGTAAAATATCCTTTTAAGACTTCATCCATGGAGAGTAACGCGCTTTTCATAAATAATGTCGAAGGATTGCACCATTAAAACTGATTTTTTTTCTTTCAAAAAGTAACTCCGTAGTGTTTACCAAAAAAAAAGCAAGTGGCGCTAGCTCCCTATACCCAATAGGAAGCTAGCCTTCACGACACCTGTTGCCAGGACGCTTTCGATTTGTTGGTTTTGACACTGGTCACGAGAGGTCCAAGGGGAAAGGGGTATGTCATATATAAGCTGTTTGTGCGTATGAACACAGTGCAGTGCTGGCGACATAAACCTCGAGAAAGTGTAATATCACAACAGTGCCACTAACTTAAATACAGAGACTACACAGAAAACTATCTAGTTCAACGAAAATGTATCATTTTACATAATATATTCGTACCGGAGGTATAATCATCTTTAATAAACCGTGTGCAACATCAAAAGTCTTGTTTATTTAATATCGTTATTGATAGTGTTCAATCACAGGGCACTATCACGATTACAAATCCGTACTGCTTTAATTAGTGCTCCATCACGGGTCAAATATCAGCTAACTAAACGGTCATCATTATAATTGGCGTTCGATCACGGGGATATAAATACCAATTATATCAAAATAAACCGTATCAACATAACGCATTTGTCAGAGATTATGAAAGTGACTTCAACACAAGATTTAAAGCCTGATCCCCCCCCCCCTTACTATCTAAATTTTCCTTTGATAGTAAATATAATTTTAAAATGGATTTTTTTTTTAACTTAGTGAAAATATTGAATGTTCTGTTATGTGGGTAGCCCCTCAGTATTTTAAATGTTCAATGTGGCCCTTATGATCAAATGAGTTTGACACGATTAGTCTAAAGCATCACTCTCGCAATAGACTGGATTGTCAGTGGCAGGGAGGTTGGGGTTCAAATCACGGTCGGATGTACTGAAGTTGACGTTTCCTGAAGGGTTTAACACACTCCCTCACGTAAATTCGGCTACATTTCCTCTAAATTCTACCTTCCTCGTTCCTAGCCCATCAGTGTAAATATTCAGACAGCTTGGCCCTATTATATAGATTGATAATGTAGATAGGGGGCAGTTTGTGTCAAAGTAGAAAGTGTAAACCAACCTTTCGAAAAATGACTATGCGAGCGCGAGCTAGAGTCACGTAAGTTAGATCGCGTGTTAGCCAACACAAATGGAAAATTCCCACGCAATCTCTCCCTAGTTGTGTGTGCCTTCTTACTTT
The DNA here is from genome assembly GCA_902155825.1 of Timema genevievae. Lineage (NCBI taxonomy): Eukaryota > Metazoa > Arthropoda > Insecta > Phasmatodea > Timematidae > Timema > Timema genevievae. The sequence goes on from CABFWO010000337.1 coordinate 242,919, forward strand.
GCTCCAATTTTATACTAGTTTAATGAACATGAATTTTAACATCTTAAATTAATACAAATTTAACGTTTACTAATGATAAAATGCTTCAGGATCACACTCTAAATGATGATTTTAATGTACACTGAAAATTATTCTTTGTAATTCAACTTCTTTAGAGATTTGGTCTTAGAAAGGTTCATTTGCTACGTAATTTCCGGCATGAAAAGCTTTCATATCAATTCATAAAAGAAAAGACGACTCATTTCAACTCTGTTTAGAACAACCAATCTTTTTTTTCAAATCAAGACAGTTTCATTCATGAAACTAGAATTAAATATATTAGCAGAATTAAAATACCTAATGATGTTGCAAATGCATCTTTGATTAACTATGGGTGCCAAGAGATCATCAAAAATAATTTTCAATGTCTATATTCTATGCTAAAAGAATTGATCTAGAAACCGGTTCCACTTGCACATGTTAGGAGGGAGCTTCAAGGCTATAGAAAAGTCGAGAAAAAAATGCATATACTGTATGCCAGAAACCATGTGGCTTAATAACGTTACTGTGTGAAGCTAACCAGCAGTAGGAGAACAAACAGGGGAGAAGGAAAATACAAATGCCAATATATTGTGTGTTATGGACTTTCTAATAAATTATACAAGTTGGGCACCTTTCGTTTCACGGGAATTTAGTTCTTATTGATCAACCAAAACATGTGCATTTTTTAACGTTTCAGAGTGGAAAATTTCGACTTTTAAACGATGTTTACAAGTCTACAGGATGTACAGGGTCATAAATAATAGTTTTGTGTTCATTCCAGTACACACCAAACTCTTATTCTGTTAAAGGTTTGATCAATATCTAACCTAAACGCAACATCTGATTGGTAGTATACCATCTACCTAGATATCATTCTTAGCACCCTAGGGAAATCCAAGACTCGTCTCAACAACTTTCACGTCCTGGGGCCGAAAATAAATTAGGCACCTGTATATGTCCTCTTGTTGGCTACTGTTCTACCTGAGTTGTTCTACTCGAGGAGTGGAAGCAATCCTGCACCGACGAATCAAATAAAAGCCAATGAGAAACCGGTTCGAAATGAGGCAGACTCCCCGAACCTGTTTCCATGTACCGTCCGTCAGATATGACCGGTAGTGACGTCATCTCGAACAAGCCTCCTCACCTAATGGCACCAGGTCATTATCTAACAAAAAACTGGCCACAATGCAATTTTTTTAGAGAAAAAAGTAAAAATAAAAAACTTGTAACATATTCTTTCAGATTACTTTGAAGAAACAACCAAAATACTTGGGTAAAGAGAAAGGAAAGCTACGATAGTATTCTAGAACAGGGCTGTCCAAAATGAATTTAACTAAGGGCCTCATTTTATATTCCTAGAAAGTGTGCGGGCCACGCACGTGAAAATTAGGCCTATATAGTATCAAAATTTTGTTTTTAGTTTGTTAACTCATTAACAGAAACTCCAGTGTACGATATTTCAATTTTCGGAAAAATTAAACAGACGAATGTTACATGATAAGCCTATAGACTAATAACTAATATATTACATTGAAAGTAGTAAAATAATTGATATACAGTACAGTATAGCATATAATACATTCTACACAATTTAAATCCGATCATTTTTGAGGAAATCCTGGATGACATATATATGTCGAAGGATCAGCCTTAATATAAAAGTACTAGGCTTTTTACAATACGCCATTTTATTGTCAAAAAAACATTTTTATCTCAATCAACCAAAGGAGAAATAGCCTTTTTTTTAAGCGGCTAGATTCCTCCAAGCTTAATGTGATGTAAACATTTCACCACAATAAGGCTGTCCAAACTTCAGACGTTTTATATAAAAAAAAGGCTAATACATCGAGCCATGTTATAAAACGTTTAGGTCATCAAGCCTTTCCACAATATCACTAAGCAGCAATGACATCACAAAATAAGGCAAATATTAATTAAAAGTAAAAATATGTTTAACAAGTCGGAAAAAAACAAGTTACAGTAATTGTAAAACTAGTCAGAAAAATATAGTTCTAAACAATAGCTAACAAAATTACTGAAAAAAATAACTAAATGGTCTAAGGTCATCAAGACTTTTCACAATATCACTTGGCAATGATGATTTAGTCACCAAGTGAGGCAAAAATTAATTAAAAGTAAAAATATGTTTGTCAGATCAGAAAAAAAGTTATAGTATTTGTAAAACTACCCAGAAAATCTTTGTTTTACACAAAAGCTACAAAATAACTGAAAAAAATAACTTAATAGCTATTAATACTATCACCACAATAATAAATGAATTTTGTTAAAATCGAGCCTGTTCATCAATTAAATAGCTGATTACGAGTTTAAATACTATACAGCGAAATAATATCTAAAAGAAGAACAAATCAGTATCTTCAAATCAATCAATAAAAAAGACTCATAAAAATAGCTAACAGCAAAATCAAAGCTTAACTATTCAAAAGGATAACGAGTACACAACCCATCCATTTACTGTCAATCATTTATTTATTGACACACGTCAGACTTGAATGACACCTTGAATTGCACTTAAGCTGACTTTTGTGGCAAGCACATTTTCTTGTGCAGCACTGGTTTTTTGATGGCTTGCAAAAACACTTCTGGAAGCCTTGCCCTCTGAATGGTGACTGAGTAGCTATTCCCTCTCGTAGTGAAATGGTTTTGTCTGGAAATGTCCCTGTGAATTAAGAAGTTGACGGCTGAATTTCATTTCGTGGAAACCAGTTTTTAATTATCCCTGCTTCAGTCCCAATGCCGTACACTCCGTTTATAAAGTCTACTTTTTTCCTTCAACGTTTTTAGTGTCCAGTGGTCCCCGGTCAATTTTTGGAACCCCTACGGTCACCGAGTTGCCAACATTCAAAGGAGGGTGCTTTATGTTGTCCTGGTCTATCATTTTTTCTGCAGCACGTTTGAAGTTTTTGTGTACTATTTCCCTTTCCAAGGTAATATGAAGTTGAGTTTTGCAGGCTGAACATCGCCATTCCTCTTCAGTATCGTTTGCGTCCATCTCCATCATCTCTTGATTGCAAGAAAAACATTTAAAAGACAAATCTAATCCATTAACAAGGGTTCCAATTAGATATGGTAGTGAAACATTTTCTGACATCCTTGAGGTCCCAGAAGCTTGTCCCGAGTTGATAGTGCCATTATGAGTGTTTAATACAACCCCTAGTTCTTCTTCAGTGGTGATTTTGTCAAGAAGTGTGTTAGGAAGTCCTGTGCTATTGAGTCCGATTTTGGGTATGGGGATTTCCCGATGATCCAATGTAGAGAAGGGTTCTTCTGCCATTGTACGAAGTAGGATCCAATGCTCCACTTAGTTGAATAGTTGCCATTCGTCCCCCCCCGAAGCATGTTCTCTACACTTCCTTGAGTCTTGGGATTACGTGGACGTCCATGTACAATTTTACATTCCGGCCAAAGCTGCACCAATTCCTGGATATGTGCCACAAATTCGCGACCGTTATCTCTTTGGAGAATGTGTGGAGCTCCCAAATTTGAGAAATTTTTAAGGCGTTCTAAGGTAGCCTCTGTAGCTCTTTTAGAGTGCAATGGCCTTAGTTGAACAAATTTTGTGGTATTGTCTTGTTAGTTCAAAAGGCCATTTGAACTATCCATCGGCGGATAACTGCAGGTTAATTAAATCAACCGGGCCTCTTACATTAAAATCCTTCAGGACAATTGGTTTAATAACGAGACCTTTACGAGACTGATCTGTTCTTCAAGCAAACTCGACACATGGAAACACATATTTCAATCATAGGCTTTAGAATTAAAAACTTATCTTTTAGAGCGTGGATCATTTCAGCCTAGTCTCTATGGCCACAACCATTATGAACTCCCAACAACTTTTCATAGTACTCAGGGGATAGAATATTCTTGATTGGCTCACTCCCATCTTTACGCTTCATAACCCAATGTTCCTCTCCTCCAGCATCCATAACATCGTACTTAGTGGCAAAGTGATATTGTGAAGGCGTTCGTCGACCACCTACTGTCAATATTGCTTTTGCTTTTACCTCTAGCATAACCTCCAACACGCGCTGTTTGGTTCAGGGTTTCTTCAGTGACTGCTTTCTTCCTTCGTATAACTTATTGACGGTAAAATAAAACGTTTCTTTGTCATTCAACTCACTAATTCTATCCTCTAAAACACTTTCATTCTCACTTGAAACAGCAGAAAAATCACACTCCACGCTTGTCGACAAAGCGGCCATTGTGTCACAGTTAAACAAACACCTGTAGCAGAAGAAAGACAGCGCTCCTAGATGCGGGGGAGGTTTTACAATATGGCTGGATGTGTTAGCCTTTTTATAAAATGGCTGCGGGGTTCGTTTTACAACACGGCTGGTAGAGTTAGCCTTTTTTTTAAATAAAACGTTTGGTTTGGACAGCCCTACTGTGGTCAAATTTTCCATCACATTAAGCCTGGAGGTATCTAGCAGTTTTACAAAAAGGCCATTCCTCTTCAGCCTAATCGAGATAAAAACGCATTTTTGAAAAAAAAGCGTATTATAAATATATATATATATATAAAACTCTTCTAATGAGTCGTGGGCCGCAAAATGTGCGGCCCACGGGACACCAGTTGGACAGGCCTGTTCTAGAACATAATAGATTGCCCTTGAGTCAGATCATTATGTGACAGGATAATTGACTGAAAACGCGGCTATGTACTTTCTGGAAGTAGTACATTTTTAATGACTGTACTTATCACGAAAATGGTACAACCCTGCCATGGAAAATAAATGGGTATGGAATATTCTATGGTCTAAGATAACCAGTAGGCCTAAATGATTAAGGAAATTAAAAAACACTACCATACAAAGGTATATGTGGTATAAACAAAGTTTTCTTTTTTGTTATCAACTTAATAGTCGTGACCGCATGTTTAAAATGGAGGGGAGGAAAGTTGTTGGGGTGGGAGGAGGTGAATGTATGTTCAAAATAATGCTTACTTAACAACTAGTTAACACTTTGACCTTAAAGCCTAAACACAAAACTGAACTAGTCTTACTATCAACTTACAAACCAACCATTTAAAGGTATTCAAGACGGGTTGAATGGTTTTGAATATTCTAAATAAGCATGGTTGGAAACCTTCCTTGACATTGTTATTGTTCATTGTTATAAAAACAACTTAAAAGTATTATATAATAATAATTCATCATTAAAACTTCAATAACTTGGAAAGTATGTTTGAAAATATTGGATGAGGTCACAATATGCTGTTGAAGATGTTGAGGTATATTGGCTATACTGTAGAATGGAAGATGGAAGACTGATACAGCAACTGTACACAAGACAGAAATTGGTGGTGAGGGCGGAGGAGGATGAAACGGAAGAGATGAGCATTGGCTGAGGGATGCGACAGGGATGTTGTATGTCATCAGTCATCATATACGCCGAAAATATGACGGAGAAGGCTCTATAAAGGGAACGAGGGATTGCAGTGGGCGGAGAACGACTAAAGACGATTTAGTACGCGGACGATCAAGGGGTGTTAAGTAGAGTCAGAAGAAGAACTGCGGCGCATGATGAATGGCATTATAAGAGTGGGAAAGAAATTTGGAATGAAGGTAAACATCGGTAAGACGAAAGTGATGAGAGTTTGGACAGGAAGAAGGCAATGTTAATATATTGATTGAAGGGAAGAAACTAGAACATGTAAGGTCGTTCAAATATTTGGGATGTCTGGTGAATTGGAATGGAAACTGTGATGAGGATGTTAAAAGTAGGATAGCGATGGGAAAGGAAGCATATGGAAGAATTAGGACTACTTACAGCTGGAAGAATCCCGATTGAGCTAAGAAAGAGGGAACAAAGGTATTTGGAGGGTTTTGAAATGTGGTGGTGGAGAAGGTGAACTGGATGAACAGGATGAGGAATGAAAAGGATACGAGAAGAGCCTAAGATATAATAAAAATGAGGAAGAGGAAGGTTTGGAATGCTAACAAATATCAAGAAAGGAAGAAGCTGCAAAAGGATGAGAGAAGATTTTCAAGACTGAGGAAAATGGAAGACGTCTAGTTAATACATGTCGCAAGACAGATTCATAGAAGAAAGAAAAGAAATTATTACCTAACAGGAATAATCACGAGTTGAAAATAGATCAAAAATCCCTTACAACACACCCTTAAAAACTCGAGAGAATAACCACAATCCCACAAATCCACCGCTACCACTTACAATGATGGCTGTAGCCCGATAAGACGAACCCCCTTGTAGGCCACGCCTAGAATCGACCCAGTGTCGTTGCGACCAATGTTCAGTTCGTCCAACCACTGGGCACGGTTAAGTTCCTTCTTCATTCAAACAAATGTTAGATGTATTGTTTAACACACTTTTAATAGAGTTGTGTGTTCTTTATAAGTGAAATAATTATTACCGTCACACCGGCATTCAAGTAGAATATTTATTTATTTGAACTATTTAACGTGCTATTTCTGAACCGACTGATTGTATCAGCACACGAGAATTTATATTAGCGAGAGCTACCTACCAATTTTGTCTATAGAGGTATTTCTAAATATTGTTCAGGGTTCTTTTACATGCCATAATCGACATGGGACCTAGGGTTTTACTTCCCCTCCGAAGGAAGTTGTGCTACGGATTTTTATCGCTCAAGGAAAATCAGTCGACCCAGAGTTAAAAAGTTTTAGTGTGATTTATGGTGGTTTTGAATAAATGACTTAATTAAATGTTTGACGTATTTTCTTAAGTGTTTGTAAATAAAGGAAACGTTTTATCCCTGAATGAATGGCAAGGTATTTTAGTGCCTAAATACAGCCCAATTTTCATAAGAAGACAACTAGAAAAGTTACTAGATCTACTTTCAGTCATAAATTAGAGAAATTATCAATATCTATAAAATAACACTAATAACATAGTAAAATGTTATCAATATTGACCATAAAGTTTGTATTTATTTATTTAAAGTGTTCTTCCAATGAAAATGGGACTAGAGCTTTCGTAGAAAAAAAAAAGCTTTCGAGTTTCCCCCTCTCCATATCCAATTTACAACCGCCCCTTTACCTTGTCTCAGCTGGTTGACAAGCAGAAGTGTAAAATGTAGCGTTGCCAAAAGTAAAAACAAATACAAATCTTTTCAAGAAATATTAAAACAAAATTTAGTAAATTAGTTTGAAAATAGTTAGGTTCTATTTAATAAATTGTTTTTTTTTTACGATAAAACTCTTTACATAGGGCCTGAATAAAATTGTAAGTAATCACAATCCAATTACAAATAAACCCCGCATCTGAACCCAAATTCGATTTGGCAACTCGTCGAGACTATCTTCGTGAGGTTAATCGTGTTGCCGCTGGAGGAGGGGAAGGAGGGAGTAATGACAACTAGGGAAAAAACAACAAAAACAACAACGAAGTATGTTGATTTTCAATACGGTAAATAACAAAGAAATAACAATGCCGTAACCGGGGGGAGGTGGCATGGGGCTAAGAGTCCTTCCCCAACCCCTCCGGATTCAGCTTACAGATGCTAGTTTAAACTTAAAAATTACTTAAGCCTGTTCATTTTGAACTCTTTTATGATCTTTGTGTTTTAGTTTGAGTGAGTTAATTTTTTGCATTTGTTACAATATCTCGGCTTTAAAAGTAAATCAATGCCATGGTATGCTTGTTTTGGGTTAAGGGAGCCGTGATCCAACACAATTTCAATGTGTACTTGCACTGGTTGCAAGGGGAATATTAGTACAATAGGGGTGGTTGTGTGTAGGGGGGTACGATCAGGCCGATAGATTTGGTAAAGAGTAACTTTCCTTTAGACCCCCTCCGACAAGAAACCCTGGCTACGTCAATGGAAATAAATGTACTATATTACCCGCGCAATGAACATATAGGTAATTTCATCGATAATGAGGTATATCTCAAATTTACAATTGGTATTATTTTAAATTTTATTTTTAGCTGTAAACTGCAGTAGAAAGTTTTGGAAGAAATCTCTTAGGGCCAAATTCAGAGTCAGACTTGGTGCGCCTCGACACTAAATTCTAAACGACACCTACTTAGACCAGATTGGAATAGGTCAGCTTCATAAATATGTGAAACTGGTCCATTCCATTCTGGTCTAAGTAAGTTTCTTCTTGTATTAAGTATAACGGCGCACTAGAAGCGCACTAAGTCTAACTATAAAATTAGCCCATAGTTCATCACAAAATCCCTTTGAGTAGAGTGACCTACCATTAATTTCTCAAGTGGTATTAAGAGCGGTCGTCCTAAATGGTCGAGTCACGCCACACGTCTCTTAGCGCACGCGGTATTACACAGTCATTTTTATTTTATTATACACATTTTTATTTTATAATATAAATATGATTCTTATGATGTAACTTTTTAACGATTCATATTTTCCTTTTTAGAATTTCGTTAAGAGTTTTATCAAAGAAAATGAGGAAATTTGAAACATGAGAAGCAGCTAAATATTTAAATTTACGGTATGAACAGAATGTTTTCTTATATAACACAACATTTATATAATTTCCAAAGTGTGATTTTCTTATTAATTAGTGGAGCAACTTTGGTAAACAGCTTTTTAAAAGTTTCTCGGTTCATTCGTAAAATTAATGTATTCGATATGATTCCAGCTCTTAAAAAGTTCAAGTTCTTATGCAAACAGTTGTTAGATAGTTCATACTGACCTACGTCTATTTTACATTCTTTGCAAGAAATTTTACGTAATGTAATAACACAACTTTCATCAAATATGGCCTCAGATTTGTTATAATAGCCTATATTTTATCTATTAATGTTTGTTTTGTAAAATAAATAATTAAGTCTAATGCTGCCCTAATGATGAGTGCCCCGCTCAAAACTTGATTTTTGGAACATTTCGAACCTTCACAAAAGACTAAACAGCCGATTACGGGAAGATCGAGGTTCGAATCTCGGACGGGTGTACTGAGGCTGCTTATAAAAAATAGTTTTCTACTATCTCTCTCTCCACGCAAATGCTGATACACGTCCTCTAAATATAGCCTTCATATTCCTTACACTACTAGCACAATATTAGCACGTACATAAGCGTTTAACCCAAACAGGTAGTAAGACGCGGTGCTAATAATAATAATAATAATAATAATAATAATAATAATAATAATATAATAACACAAACCTAATATATATATATATATAGTCTTTTTTTTCACTGAAGGTCCTACTCTAAATGTTTTTACTTTAAGTTATTAAAATTAATGCCGCCTAAGATACTTACTTTGGAAATTTAATGAATTTTCCTTCTTTATTTAAATTCCAGGCATTACTAACATATTTAACGTTTGATATGAGCAATTAATTACATTTCATAATATTACACATTAAATTAATTACTGATTAATAAACTTAGATAAGAGGTGGCACATTTGACTTTTTCAAAATTCATCTAGCCCTCATTAGCTTAGCTTAGGTCAAGTCAGATTAGGTAAACGTACAGTAATGAGAATCGAACACGGGAGTAGATACGTAATATTTTACACCTACAAAATACCCCCGAGAAGAATAGCGACAATACCCGGGAATCGAACACAGGAGTATTTAAAACATCTTCAGAATACGCCCGAGAAGGATCGCGACACGGCAGGGGAATCCAAAAAGTGGAACAGTGGTCGGAAAAGTCTCGCCATCGCTGAGCTTGAGTATCAACGTATTGTAAGGCTCACATAACCGCAACGAGATAAGATACAGCATTGTGGTAGGGGGTGTTAAACCCCCCCCCCNCCCGCCCAATTTTATGAACAAAATATACATGGCTTTATTCATGGTTCAAACATTAACAAAATTAAGGTAAAAGAATAAATTAGGGGGCTGTGTTGCTAAAAAAAAAACACTTCAAAGCTTCTAGAAGTGTTGAATATTTAGACATTTTTCTAGCCTTCGGCAATTAAAGGGTTATGTTACAAAAAAAAACACTTTAGAGAGCTTCTATAGGTGTTTAAATATATAGATTTTTCCTAGCCTCCATCAATTGGAGGATGTGCCCACCAAACCCCCATTTGAAATTATTGGCTGGCTACTGCCTTGCACGTGACATTCGATAGCTTTAGTTCATACTTAATAAAAAACAATTTGACACACTCAGGTATACATTAGATACGTAATGACTTATGCACCCGGAAATGATGTATTGTCTCTTGAGAGAGAGAGCAATTTCTCAGCCTGAGTTTCTTCACAAATTTGATTAACATTAAAAAAAATTCCAATGAACCCTTATAACACAAGAAGAATCTGTTATTTATCAATTAGAAATTACAATTTTAGAGTTTTAAAAATACTGCTTTCCAAGGACATCCTACTTTAAGGTTGTATTTTCATTTATAGTTTTCATACGATTTTTTTTAAAAATCTATTAAAACTATAAAACCTCTTTCTTTTCACTCTGGAGACAAAGTATTTTATTTGGTCTGATGACCTCTAAGCTCGTATTCACACAATTGTGAGGCAGACAACAACATTAAATAAAGATAAATATATTTATTATTTAGCTTACAACTATCGAAATTGACACAATCTGTCTTAAATGACAGCTTAAGGACAGATGGTGTGGTTTATAAAGAGATGAAAGATTTATTAGCTTCTGAACTGTCAGATAAGGTTTTTTATGACAATCAGACTATTTGGAAGAAAGTACAGTGCCAGTAGCAAGGATTAAAACAAAAAGCTGGCCGGCCAAGACTGTGCCAAAAGGAATTATAAGAACTTATATAGGACTCATGTTGTAAATTATCCTCTCAGTTAAAACTATCTATACAAAAGGGCCTATATATAGCCAAGTGATAAAGTTTAACATAAAATTAATTTGGTTATCCTTGTCAATTACTAAATTTGGAACTTCCACCCATGTGTGTGGTGACGCAGTGGCAGAAACTCTACAAAACGTTGATGTACACGTTCGTTTGATATTTACGAAAGTGCATGCAGTTTCAAATAAGATTACACCCGGTGATGTTTTGTAACGAAACAATTTCATTATTAGTACGTGGAATAAACAGGTAAATTAACAACTCAATTTACCCGCTTCAGTGGCCGAAGTGTCTGAGTCACACTCGTGTTAGGCTGACCTGTTGAAGATGGAGAGATCGAAGTTCGGATCTCGGTCGTGTACAATGAGTTTTTTTGTTCAAAATAATTTTCCACTCTTCCTCCACGCAAGTGCGGGTATACTTCCGATAAATATACATTATTCATACCTAAAAACCATTTAGCCTGGTTAGTACATAACCTGAACGGATAGTAGGACGCGCTCCTAGATGAAACAAATTAAAATAAGATGGTAGGGAAGGAGAGTTTTTTTTATTTAGCACCGCGTCTTACTACCCGTTCGGGTTATACGCTTAAGTACTATTTACGCTAATAGGATAGGAATTGGGAGGGTTGAATACAGAGGAAGTGAGCCCGCATTTGCGTGGAGGTAGAGTGGAAAACCTTTAGGAAAAACCACTCCCAGTTCACCCGACCGAGATTCGAACCTCAATATCCCCGTCCTCGGCAGTCGAGCTCAACACGACTAGCGCGTTAGCTAACTACGCCACCGAGGCGGGTAAGGAAAGTTTAAGTCCGTAATATTTTTACAGTTTTCAGGACCAAAATAAATCATATATTGCTTCAGTAGATACATTTAATTTTACTCTGTCATAGGCATTGCGTAATTTGACCAAAAGTTTCCCATCAAATGTCACCGAGGCAGTATTTGATTTATTTTAACCAAAATAGGTTTTTTATCGTAAAAACTGAAAAAATACGCACTTTTTAACTCCTGTTCCCTTACATACCCCCTCACATTATATGGTAAAGGGGAAGGGAAGCTGGTAGCTTTAGGAGAAAATTCACTCGTGGAAAGGAACGGGGGGTACCACATGATAGAATCACTCTTGGTACCCCGGAAGGGATTCAAACCCCGACCAAGCGCAACGCATGTCCAATGCCATGGAACGTTCGGCCAAGGTCATGGGCACGTAGGGCATTCCCTTTTGTCACCGCGTCTTACTACCCATTCGGGTTATACGCACATGTAATAGTTACACTAATGCTAGGGATGAGGAACGTCGAATTTAGAGGAAGTGTACCCCCATTCACGTGGACGGAGGGTGAAAACTCATTTAGTAAAAACCACCCTCAATACGCCTAGCCGGGATTCGAACTAGTGATCTCTCGGTCATCAGCAATCTAGTCTATTGTGAGAGTGGCGCCTTAGACAGAGTCGGGTAAGAAAATGGACTTATCGTGAAATAAATCAGGATCACCGAACCAAACATGATCGAAAACACTCATGAATGTGTAGAAGTTCTGTTGAACCTACTTGACACCCCCCTAACCCCCCTGTAGGGACAAGACAGTCAGACGTGGACACATGTTTTATTCGTCTCTGATGAATAATTTGATATTAGAAAGGTTGATTGATGGCCGTCGCCTGTAGAGATTGAAAAGCGGTAGACAGGGATTAGAAAATGTACGAGGTCATCAGACAATGGTACCTGGGATCAGTCGGCTTCTCCAACACGCCCCAAAGCTAGGGGGGTCGATGACCTCTCTGTACTTTCCGATTGGTGGGCGGGGAGCCAGAGGGCCAACGCTCAAACTCTTTCACACGAACCGTGGAAACTGACACAAGTCTTTCGATTGTTTCGTGACTTTTTTTTTTAGCACCGCGTCTTAATACCCGTTCGCGTTATGCGAATATGTACTAATTACGCTAATGTGTTAAGGATAAGGAAGGTGAAATCTAGAGGAAGTGTAACCACATTTACGTGAAGCGTGCGGAAAATCATTCAGGAAAAACCACCCTCCGTACACCCAACCGAGATTCGAACCCCGATGTCCCTGTCATTGGCAGTATAGTCCACCGCGAGAGTAACTCCTTAGACCATCAAAATACAGAAGCGGGTTCATCGTTTTTGTTGTTGTTGGGTCACAGGTAAATACAGTATTACTACTTTAAAAATTTTTAAATCAATAAAAAATGCCCTCTTTGAACCAAAATACTCGTCCGAGTTATTGGCATATCCAAACCACCAGAGTATGATTGATAAATTTTGAATTGGGAGTGAATGCATCCGCATTTGCGTGAAGGTAGAGTGTAAAACTACAGAGGGAAAATTACTTCAGTAACCCCGGAGCTGTACTCGATCAGAAACTCACCGGAAAACTAACGCTAGTCAAGGCAGACGCCTTATTCCACGTGCCTGTCTGTTAATATTTCAACATTTTCAAGCACTTTCAGATAAAAGGTTTGATTCAGAGTACACTTGCGCTAAGCCCAATAATTCCCAAACACTACTAATATTACAACATTAACATTCTGAATGTGGGAAATATTTTGAGGATAGGGCTCCTGGTAGCATCGTTGTATATAATATGTATGTATGTATGTATGTATGTATGTATGTATGTATGTATGTGTGTATGTGTGTGTGCGTGTGTGTGTGTACTTACTTTTAGTGGAGTAGTTACCTAGTCTTCAACGGCCTCAATTGTTCAGCATCTTTTCAAGTAAAGGAAGGTGTTAAGAGGTCTAGTACAAGATAAATACACCACCACTACACCAGAAAAATATATTACTTATACATGTTGAGTGAGTCAAGGAGGGATGCAAGTCAACCGAAAGTCAAGGAGGGATTGAATTGATTCATTCAATGAGTGATAGAAGTCATCGCGAGCCAACTCTAGCTAATGTATCCTGTGTGCTAAGAATAATAAGAAAAAAGTAGTCTTATTTCATTCCTGAATATTTTAAACTACAATCTATTCATTTTTATAAATGTATTCCCAGTCATATCTTCTTGTACGGATATCTTGTAAAGTTATGGACCTAAAATATGTTTACTATTTGCTTTACTATATTAATATTTAAAAGTTAGTATTATCTAATTCTAGGACAGCAAACTTAATTTGTTGAATAAAATATAATATGCTATACTAGAGACCAAATAGCACTCAGCAGAGACAGACGATTGCATAAAAGAACTGTACTAAACTCGTGATTAATGACATTTTAAAATTCGAGATCAACCAACACGACCGGGGGAAAAAAATGGCGGGAGAGCTCGCGGGATCAAGGTTTAATGCCCTCCTCTGTTTCCGAAGGTGTTTATTAAAAATATATCCCACATTTTCTTGTCAGGATCTTTGAGGTCATCATATTATCATGGTCAGGTGGGCTTGCACAGGGCTAGATTAAGGTCTTTAGATGCCCTAAAACATAAAATTAATATGGTACCCCTCCCCCATGTAATTCAAAATAAAAATAATAAACCGTAAACTAAAATCTAATATTTCGAGGCGACACACACATAATAAACGTGTTTTTAAATTAAAACCGCTTTTTTTTTCATAGTCTTTGCGGAAATCTGAGATGTACACCAAAATGTATGTCGTTACTGTTTCTCTTATGTTACAGCAGACGCCAGTCAATCAGTGTTGTAAGCCTCTTATTTTGGAATTCCGATAACCCTAGAGAAAATCCAAAGGAAAACTAAACAAATTTCCCCCGCTAGCGCTAAGTGATAATTTTTCCCGATAGCCGACAGATTTAGCGCAAAAGTGAGCTTCCGTATTCTGCCACATGTCAGCACAACTTCAAATTCGGAAAATGTGAATATTTTGTGTCTTCTTTTCAATTGAAATCCGGATGCATATTTTCATTTGATGCTCTTTTTTTAAATATCAAATTCATTCAAAACACATTTCTTATTTTTTTTGGGTCCCCAAGTACAACTGGTCTGCTTACGTGTTATCCCAGTACTGAGTTAGCAGTTAACGGTTTAATTTTGGGGGAAAATATAATCAAGCGTATAGTAATCGACTGAATAAGCTCAATAGATAGCACATCTAACGACTGAGCTAAGGTTCCTGAGTTCGGTTCCCAACAAGACCAACAACTTAATCGTTGGTGAGATTGAGGGTTCCCTGGACCCTAACACACCGATGAATACTAACGGTCGGATGATCAAGTGTTGTGACTGTTTTAGAGTTTATTTTGTCTGTAAGCCGTGTGCTGATACAATTAGATTGTTCAAAAAAGTGCAGATAAGGCACCACCAATTAAACAAAGGAAAAATTGTTCTGTGCTATAAGGTATAATGTTTCAATAGAATCCAGTCCCGTCACAATAAAGAGATGTGACCAAGAAGGTAGGGGTCCATTTTGTATCACTGGTCTGTGACCAAGAGGGTGGGAGATCAATGTTGTGTCACTGGCCTGTGACCAAGAGGGTGGGGGTCTATGTTGTATCACTGGTCTGTGACCAAGAGGGTGGGGGTCTATGTTGTATCACTGGACTGTGACCAAGAGGGTGGGGGTCTATGTTGTATCACTGGTATGTGACCAAGAGGGTGGGGGTTTATGTTGTATCACTGGTCTGTGACCAAGAGGGTTGGAAGTTAAATGTTGTATCACTGGTCTGTGACCAAGAGGGTAGGGGTCTATGTTGTATCACTGGTCTGTGACCAAGAGGGTTGGAAGTTAATGTTGTATCACTGGTCTGTGACCAAGAGGGCGGGGGGTCTATGTTGTTTCAGAGCGGAGTGTACGTGTACGTCCATATGAACATCATTAGAAAGCGGCACTCCCGCCTGGCACAGCAAACAGTACCGCCGCCCGGACAATACGTGTTGATTACACTCCCGTGTCAACGCTTAAAACCTCGGGGCACACCCTCGCATCACAATGAAAGGTGGGCTCGACACAATTTGACAAGGCCAATGTCTTGTGTTAACCAACATCTTCACCGGGGTGGGTGGGGCGCCATTTTGTAGCTAACAAAAGAGATTCTGATCCACGTAGCTCGACAACAATGAATTAGGGGGAGTGAGTCTTTCCAGCAACAATGGAATACAGGGGCGGGTCTTTCCAGCAACAATGGAATACAGGGGCGGGTCTTTCCAGCAACAATGGAATACAGGGGCGGGTCTTTCCAGCAACAATGAAATACAGGGGCGAGTCTTTCCAGCAACAATGGAATACAGGGGCGAGTCTTTCCAGCAACAATGGAATACAGGGGCGAGTCTTTCCAGCAACAATGAAATACAGGGGCGAATCTTTCCAGCAACAATGGAATACAGGGGCGAATCTTTCCAGTAACAATGAATTACAAGGGTGTGTCTTTCAAGCAACACTGCATTACAGGGGCGAATCTTTCCAACAACAATGGATTATGAAAAAGAGCCTTTCTAAAAACTATAACGGGAGTGTCTTTCCAGCAACAATAAATTACAAGGTTGTGTCTTTCCAACAACAATAGATTACGGGAAATAGCCCTTCTATAAAGTATTACAGGAGTGTCTTTCCAGCAACCACTAACTATGGGGCTAGTCTTTCTAGCTACAGTAGCCCCATGGCTTCTATGGTGCTGACTGACAGTTCACAGCTGACTTCTGACAGTCAACATTTAGGTATATACCTAAATTTTGACTGTCAGAAGTGACAACTGCTAAAGACAAGTTTTTTGCAGATCATATGGTTCGGCGTAGGGATACATAATTTGGTTTGGTAGCTTTTCAAAGCCGCCAAAAGTCAGCTGTGAGCTGTCAGTCAGCACCACAGAAGCTAAAACTGAGGTATACAGTGGATTACTTGGGCTAGTCTTTCTAGCTACAATGGATTACTTGGGCTAGTCTTTCTAGCTACAATGGATTACTTGGGCTAGTCTTTCTAGCTACAATAAATTACTTGGGCTTGTATTTTCCAACAACAATGAATTACTTGGGCTTGTATTTTCCAACAACAATGAATTACTTGGGCTAGTCTTTTCCAACAACAATGTATTATAGTGGTGAGGTTTTTCATCGACAATGGATTACGGGATTAAGTTTCTGAGCAACAATGGATTACGTGAGCAAGTATTTCCAGTAGTAGTGAACTACGAGGGTGAGTCCAGCAACAATGGATTACGTGGTTAGATATTACCAGCATTAATGGATTACGTGGGCGAGTATTTCCAGTTACAATGAGTTTCGGGTGTGAATCTTTCCAGCAACAATGGATTACGTGGGCAAGAATATCCAACAAAAAATGAACCATGGGTATGAATCTTTCCGGCAACAATGGACTACGGAGGGAATTAAGACATAGTAAAAATTCCTCTTTACTTGCGTTGTAAAAAACACAGGTCTAATTGTTACAAGCTCGACGGAAATTTAAAACGAACAACACCGAATCTCATGAATATATTTCTAGCTTCCTGTATTTTCCCCTTCCCCCCTAACCATTAAACACATACACACACAAAACAAAGGTAAAAAACTAACATTTGAAATAAATATCCTCTTCCAAAGTTTCCTGCCGTGCATATTCAACAGGAACAACAGACCGTGTCATTTAACCATACAATGGAGGCTGTAGGACGACGCACGGAACCTCCTCATTGAAATCACCACACGCTCTCATGCCTAACCCACCGTCTATTACAGCTCCCGAGTCGAATATCTCTCATCCTATCTCGACTGCTCGTTTCCATGAATGGAAGGGGTATGATGATTACTAGGACAGTTAGTCCCTTCCCCCCCTTTCGTGTTTCAAAACAAAGAACCCGCGACCGGGATTCCTAAAACTGACAACGGGAGGAATCCCCGAAGCGTGGCGGCGAAACGTGAACCGAAACCAGCAGCAGCCACAATCAGATTTGGGGGAACATTGAGGCTCCTTCCCTCATGCCACGGGAAGACGGGTATGAATCACTTAGAGTGGTCGCACGGTCTAAGGCGTTATCGCACGAATCAGCGTTGATCTGGAAAGAAGTTCGTACTAGAAGGTCTTATTTAGAAACTTAAATCGTACTGTAAAGTGGTATATTGATAAGATAAAAGGCCTTCCAGAACGCTAGCACGTAAGTACTTTCTGGGAAGTCTTATCCTGCCAAAATACTACTATACAGTACAATTCTGGCACGAAGTAAGGCCTTCCAGAACGGGCTTCTTACCAAAATCATGTCTGCAGACTTAGTGCGACAGGATGAAATGGGCCAGTTTCATGGTCAGACTTAGTGCGCTAGAATGAAATGGGCCAGTTTCATGGTCAGACTTAGTGCGCCAGAATGAAATGGGCCAGTTTCATGGTCAGACTTAGTGTGCCAGATTGAAATGGGCCAGTCTCATGGTCAGACTTAGTGTGCCAGATTGAATTGGGCCAGTTTCATATGAGTCTTGAATTTGGTTTCGAGTAGCACTTGAAACACACAAAGTTGTCTTATTATTATTATTATTATTATTATTATTATTATTATAAGCACCGCGTCTTACTACCCGTTCGGGTTATACGCTCTTACGCTAATGTGCAATGGTAGGGTGATTGTGAGATGAAATGGAGGACCAAGATAAATCTGTGCCTGGACCAAGGATTGAACCTCGGACCCTCAGCACAGAAGTCTGACACCTTACCCCTAGACCACCAGGTCACCATACACAAAGTCTGACTACGAATCTGGCCACAAGTGTCCCAGGTTTGATTCCCAAAATTACCAATAGTGAACTTGGGGCTTCTCGTTTCACAGTGCTAAGTTGGAGGACTGGGTGCCGGGTGTTGTGTCGGTTCTATATCTAAGTTAGTTTATAAATCGTGTGCTGAAATAATCAGTCGGTTCAGAAAGTGCACGTTAAATGCTTCAAATAATAATGATATAAGGGTGTTTTTCCTATTTGGTTTACCACTCTTCCTCCATGCAAATGCAGGCATATTTCTTTTATATTCTTCCTTCCATGTATAACTCGAGGGTCTAGTGAGACACGGGGGAGGGGGGGGGGAAGTATTCAAAGCGTAAAGTTGGCAACGCTGCACGTACAAGACGCCCAACTCCAACCTCTCCCCGAGTTTAATCACCAAGATAAGTAATACTGCAACGAGCATGTATTTTTATTTTATGTATATATATGAAACCAAGTGCGCTGCGCAAATATTTAACGAGTGCATTCCCATGAGAGAGATATCAATGATTAATTCAACGTAGATAAATAAGTCGCATCCTCAAGAGTAGGAGAAGGGGGGAGGAAGAAACAATCAAGTCCCTTGTCAGGACGAGAGCACTACTGCAGCTGAGAGATAAAAATATAAATAAATAATGAGTACGAGGCTACGCAGCATGGTGTCCGTATTACTTGGGCGGCTTGAGTTAAGTTTTAATTTTCTTCACATGGTGATACTGATATCAACGGTTCTTGAAAATATGTGATGAGCATAGGCTAATAGTAATCTATTTGATTAGAAGTTTTAAATGAAGAGAAAAAGTTATTAAATTTCAGGATGTTCATGGCAGATATTAAAAAAAAGTGAATTAGTTGATACCACTTACGCGTAGAAAATTAAATTTGACGTATCTCGTGAAACAATATTTTATTGTAACACAAAATATATAATTTTTTAGTAAAAAGTTCCTTTCCATTACACCTTAATGTAATCGTATTAGATAACGGGTCGTCATCCATGAACCACGTAACGCTTTTTACTTACTTTTTTTTATCCCCTACCCCCTTCAATTATGTTACGTAAATTGTCACATCAAGAGTGAATGTCATTATTTCATAGGGTAACTTCTTTGACTCCAAAAGAGGGACTAAGATTTAATACTACTCAGAATTGGAGTCCGTAATGTTTACTAATATTTATTTATTTTGCACCGCGTCTTATTACCCGTTCGAGTTACACACTTAAGTACTAATTACGCTAATGGGTTAGGAATTTGGAAGGTTGAATTTAGAGGAAGTGAACTCGAATTTGCGTGGAGGGAGAGTGGAAAGCCATTTAGGAACCCCCTCCCCAACTAGTTCACCCGACCGAGATTCGAACCTCTATCTCCCCGTCCTCGGTAGTCTAGCTCAACACGAAACTAGCGCGTTTGATAACTACGCCACCGAGGGGGCGATGAAAACATTAAATATACTTTAAATATATTGTTGAAAAAATGTTATAAGACATGAGTTACGTAAAACTGTTACATACACTCATGTAACACTATGAAGACATTAGAGCGCCTCCCTCTCAAAAGCGTTACGTGGTTTAGGAATGGTCCCCATAGCATCAATGAGCATAGCTTACGTTCCACGCCCGGATAAAACCTAACTTGGGTAGGTAAAACTCAAACCAGACGTCCAGGAATTGATACTTGTAAAATTGTTTTACCAAAAGAAAAAAAGAAAAGGTGAACATTATATTATTAAAAAAATTTAATGTGATCCTAGTGTTGCTATTTGGTCAATAATGGAAGAAGCCACACTTAAAGGCGTTTTTTAGTTCAGGCGTAATCTCGTATCTACTATCCCGCTTTATCGATCGTGACAGGAAAGCTAAAAAGTACTGAATTTCATTTCTATTTCCGCTGGAAAGTTCAAACTTTGAGTTTCTTGTTTAGCAACAACGGTGGTCACACAGACTAGGGCGTAAAGCTCGTAATATTCTGGTTTGCTTGTGAAGGAAAGGCCGGGGGGTTCGAATCTCGAAGCCTTCTTTTCGAAAATGTTATTAATTATGCTTTTTTTTTATTCCACAATAGGCAATATAGTAGAATATTATCGAATTCTTATACAATCTATAGCACATACGACACCGAATATATTATTTAAACTTTAAATTCTTCAAGAGATATATTCAAGAAAATCGAATTGCGTCCTGAAAATTGTGGGTGGGATAGTTAGGAGTGTAAGGTTGGTACTAAGCTGCGTTTAGCCGCGTCTCACCTATCTAACTCTAGTAGTAGCGCTATAAAGTCAGTCAGTTATTTACAATAATAATATGACTAATATTCAATCTCCATTAGAATTATGTCTATTGTTTTATCGCTACTTTTATGTATAATTATGAACACAATTTTGTCTATAGTTCCAATATTATTTCTTAGACTTCGGACGCAACTCAGGTGGTAGTAAAATGTTATTTATCACCCCTCTTAGGATGCAGCTCGGTCAAAGGTTGATACTTGGGACCCAACTCGATACAGCTCGAGATATTCAATGTTTAAAAAAACCTTATCCTGCCGGAAGACTTCCCTCCAAGCCAACAAAGTTACCCCCCCCCCCCAACCGAATAAAATCTCCGGGTACGGCCCTTAGTCTTTCCTCTAAAAAAAACAAGCGATAAAGGAGTCGTCGCGTCTAGCTGTGTTTTGATCGCGCATGAGCAGATCCATCCTGACTGACGGAGAGCGCACTAAATATAAAGTTTGACGTAACCTCCCCCCCTCTGGGTACAATGGGGCCGAGCCACCACGGCCGTGCGAGACAGCTTGGGGACCAATTTATCAGAGGTGACTTTCAGAGTCGACGTGGCAACATCGCAGCGCGCAGGCGTGACCGATGTCTTACAAAGGATGGGTGGTTAGGGAGAGGCAGGTTTAGTTAGTGAGGGAGACTAAATATATAAATATAGCTCAATAAGTGACGGCTTGGGGAAATCATCGACCGGTAATCAAGGTGAGGATGTAGGTAACTCGAGGAAAGGCCAGTGTTTTAGCAGTTTTTACATCAAAACTTTTTTTTTACCAAAATAAATATATTATTGCTCTAGTAGAAATATAGAGTTTAATTTTCTTCACATGATGACCTCAACAGTTGTTGAATATCTGTAATGAGCACGACGGCATTAGATGACAAACTTTTAAAATGAAGATAAAAACTTGCCATTAAATTCCAGGTCATCCGACAGATATTTAACAACTGTGAAGAAAATTAAAATCTTTCTATTGGAGCAATATTTGATTAATTTTGACCAAAAAAAGTGCAAGAAACACTGACATTTTATCTCGCTTATTAAATCCCCACTTTAAGAGTACAACCCCGTCCACCCCGAAAGGTAGCAAGCCTTCCCTTGAATTACAATGTGTCACTCACTATCATATTAGTTCCGTGAGTGTGGTCCAAAATAAATGTGGCCCTCACGGTATCTTGGAGGAAAATTAAAGGGAAACCCTCTGTGGTAGATGTAAAATATAAATAGTGTCATGATTGCATTTTATTATACATTTATTTGATTAGTAAAAATATGAATAAATATATATATATATATATATGATGCTTAGTTGTTTTGTGAAAGTTTGTGTACGTTCATATAATACATTTTTAAGAGCTTAGTAAACCATTTTTTTGTAGTAAAATTTAAAAGATTCTTTTTTTAAAAAAAAGTGTGTATCATAGATTTTAAAGTCATTTTCTTAAAAAAAATCTCCCGCGGCACACCGGTCGAAAAACGCTGCTATGGTTTAAAAAACAATGAGGGGTCGAATAACGCTTTTTTTTTCATTTTATAGGTTTTAACCCAAGAGTTATTTAAAGTCCTAATCTATGAAGTAGAGATGAGGAGATAATTTAGACAAAATGTAGCCGCATTAGCAAAGAGGAAGGTGGGCAAAACACGGCGATACAAACCCACACGTGAGAAAACCATCTCCTCCCGCACGCCCAGTGATCCCAACAGAAATTAGAAACTCAACTTTATCGTCACAGGTAGCCCAGGTCCGTTGTGAGCCTGACATCTTCAATTGCGTGATCACCAATGCGAGTTTTTTTTTAAGTATAAAAGGGGGTGATCAGCGCTCGTATGGCCTAACGCGTAACTCTTGTTACAGGTGGATTGCCGATACCAGGGAGACTGGGAGTCAAATCCCGGTTAGGTCTAATAAACGAAATTTGAATTTGATTTTTTAAATTAATTAAAACCTGGGCCGTAAGAAAGTAAATGGAGAGATTTTTTTTCTGTGTGAAGCAAATAAAAGCAATGTCAGGGGCAAACAAGAAATCAATTGCGTTGTTACTCATGGCAACGCCGGGTACTTCTGCCAGTTAATCATAACGTTCATATAAAAAGTTATCAAAAGCTTTCAATACTTCCTTGTGGATTAATATATAATTTATCTTTAAATAATTAATTTAAAAAATCCATAGCGTGAGCCCATAAGCGAGCTATACTGACCGAGCGGCCGCCGCCATTAGCGATGATAGTGCCAACATTTGGGGGTGGAAGGTGTCATCTGGTTAGCACAATGAGCCGGAGCCGCTAGTTCTTTATTCAAATAGCTCCTTTCTCCTCACGAGGCTGAGTTTGATGTAAACAAATTGTAGTATAATATTTTCTTTCCACCATTTTGGCAACATTAGTTTCCAGTTTTCAAATAATGGACTTCCTATGAAAATCAGACCATGTGCGGAAATGAGGGGGTAGCGGGGGGAGAGACGACACGGCTCACGTCACAAGCCACGAAAATGGCCAGCTGCAGCCGATACATAATTGCTTTAAAGAAAGATGATCTCAGACGACCGACCGATGCTTCATATATTACAAATAATTCAAGATAATATTTTAATCTAGGCTACGACTCAATAAGAGCATATGTTTTTTTATCTATTTGCGATTTAATTTCTTAAAGAGGGGAATTTTAACTACAGGCGTGGGACAAGGGGTTCTAGACACTTAGGTTTTGGGTACGTTCGTACCCAATTTTCACGGAGTGAACCTTAACTGACAAACAACACAGTTTCATACGTCACCATGTAATCTACAGCTTTCACGTTTGACATTTATATGTAGAGCCAATATTTTAACACTGCGTCTTAGTAGCTGTTCAGGTTATACGCATATCTACTAATTACGCTAGTGAGTTAGGGATAAGTAAGTTTGCATTTAGAGGAAGTGTATCCACATTTGCACGGAGGGAGAGTAAAAAAAATTCAGAAAAAAACCACTCAGTACACCCAACCGGGATTCGAACATCGATCTCCCTGTCATCGGCAGTCTATTCTAACACGAGATTAACGTCTTAGACTATGCGGTCGCCGAAGCAGGTCTGACACATTATCAATACCTGTAAGATAACACTAATAATAAATATAAATGAAAAAAAGTTATTTTGTAAAAGGCCCTTCTACCAACATCCTACTATATTTGTGGCGATTAGCCCTACCTACACCAGTCTTGTTATTTTAGCGCACGAATATGCAAGGGCGCCCGCAGGATTTTTCTCCAGGGGGGGAAACCGGATGGTATGGAATACCCCCCGGCCTGCCAACAAAATTTATTAAATTGAAGCCTCAAAAGACTTTTTAAGGCAATCTTTGTCTCCTGATAGTATGATACAAGATAAGAAAAATGTTTCAAATTTATCCAAAATTCGTGGGTGGAAACTTGACCTTGACGATTTGAATGGTGAACGCTGTTGGAATTCTAGTAATTAGTTTATTAGTGACACTCTTTAACGCTCTGTTTGAGCGCTAGTGTTGGGCGGGATTAGCCTACTTCCAATATTTATACAACCTCAGCATCTCAGTAGGGGCAATCTCCCCCCCCCCCCC
>CABFWO010000337.1:284026-338108 GCA_902155825.1 Timema genevievae
GCTCTTTTTCCCTAGTTTTATTTCTATTTTTTTTAATGTGTGAAAATGTGACAATGGCTCATTTCAAAGACTTTTTAATAATTTTTATGCAGCTATGAGACTAGGCTTGATGAAAAAGGCTCTATCAAACACAGCAATTTTTTTATATACTCACAACAGAACATTTTAAGACACGTGAGAACTAGCAGCGAGCTTTCCTCTTTATCTTCCCCTATTTTTTTAACGGCTGTTGTAGGCGAAGGGCAAAAGTGAGTAAAAGCTTATACAGAATATAGAAACAGTTCCAGAAAACGACACAAACAATTGTATTTTGAGCCTGACAGCGATTGATACTTTCTCGATTGAGCCTGAAGGGAAGAGTTTTTGCAGTTTTTTTTTATATCAAAACTTTTTTTGGCTAAAACAAATCAAATATTGTTCCAGTAGAAACATAGTTTAGTTTTCTTCACATGGGAATATCAAGAGTTGTTAAATATCATGAGCATGGCAGCATTAGGGGAAAAACTTTTCAAATTAAGAGAAAAAGTTTTCATTAAATTCCAGAACATCCTTGAGAGATATTCAAGAACTGTTGATATCACCATTTGAGGAAAATTAAACTCTTTATGTTTGTATTGGAGCAATATTATTTACTTTATTTTGATCAAAAATAGTATTTAAATAAAAAATGCAAAAATCCTGGACTTTACTCGAGTCCCCTACACTCCCACTAATGGGGTAGGGATAAGGTATAATTATGAGGAAATGTACCCACATTCTGTGTCTGTGATGTCAAAGACATTGATGGTGGAAAGAGTGAGGTATATATCGTACTCCGGCGAGAAAAGTGACGTTCAGCTTTCATTTTGGAAGATAGGCCTATTATCAAAACATAAAACTACGCTAATAATATAGCAAAATGTTATGCATGTTGGTCGGAAAAAATATGTTTGTATTTTTTAAAAGGTGCACCAAATGTGCATTCATTATAAAATCAAGGTAAAGGAATTTTTCTACTTGTCAGATAAGGAAGGCCCTTCTTGTGAAAATTAGACTTCTAATTATCATATCAGGCAGGTCACGTGGATATCACGACAAGTGGAAGGCAGAGGGCACCCCTTATCATGACGACAGGGCCTCTTAGTCATACCACACCGTGCAGGTGACTCAGCGCCTAACAAGTAAAACTAATAAACTACTTTATGTGGTAACATAAAGGAGAGTAACACGGTCGAGTCCTCGCTTTTTACTGCCGATGGTACGAACTAAGCTCGGTTCCCAATCTACTGTGGTAGTCTGGAGAGAATGAACATCATCTAGAGCGGTATTACACTGCCATAGATTTTATTTTATTTTATAAGAATTTAGAGCTACTTGAATAAAGAGGTAGCAGCTCCAATTTAGAATAGTGAGATTAATTAACGGCAGTAGGATTCGTGCTGACCACATGACACCCTCTATCCTCTAATGTTGGCATTATCGTCGCTAACGGCGGAGGCCTCTCGGTCGGTATAGCAGGCTCACACCATGGCGATGGAATATATTATAGTACTTTTATTAATAGTTTGTACTATATAAATGAGTACAAAAATGAACGCTAATCATGTCAGACTATTTACGAATGAATGGACCGTGAGATTTGCTCACCAAAGTTGCTCTATTAAAAAAACACTTATGATAAAGCTTAAGTGTAGAGTTTGTGTCTTCATATTGGAGTACTACGATTTTTATTGTTTTGCAATTATAGGTTACAACTTTCAGATGTCACCATTTTCTTTTATAAAACCCGAGGGCATATTATTATATAAGGTAGATCTTTGATGGATCGTCAAAGTAACATTATATTAATCTTTATTAAAGAATTTAATAATATTATAAAAATGAAATCTTGTCCGAGTGTTTGTTGCTCAATAACGCTCAAACCACTGTACACCGATTGTGCTGAAATTTCGCATGAATGTCTGTTTAACATATAGGCTATATTTTTCCAATTAAAACATAATAAAATTAATGGTTTTTTCCCATGCTTACTGTACTAAACCATGTGATCAATCTTTACATTCTCCTATTAAATGTAGAATGAATATTACTTGATCGCCAAATCAACTCCAAATCCAAAGAGAAACTATGTTTTGTGTTGGTTGTTTTGTATTCACATTAGCAGGCAAATCGTGATTCTTACCAAATAAAACTTACACATAGGTAACGCCCAACATCTTTATGTGATTTTACATTTACCTACATAAATATTCAGACTAATAAAAGTGTTCTCCCACTAACAGGCATCTTAAACACCAGAGTAGGCAAGGAAATAATGAAATAAAATGTAATGTACATACAGATGTGTAATAACAATGTTACTTCAAGGCTGAGAAACTTTGCAAAGAAATCTAGGTATGCCTAAAGATGTGCACTTCTGGTGTATTTTAATACTTTATCTATATTGAGACCCTAACGCCTTGGGCCGCTTAGGTGCGGGATACTTAAAAATCCAGAGATCTGATTCTTTACACTCTCATAATTGAAAACCTAAGAGTGTGAGCTTGAGCGCTTATTAATTATTATATATAATTTTATTAGCTGGACACATTATAAGACCGCTTGACCACTACTAAAACCAGGTGACCTGGTGGTCTAGTGGTAAGGTGTCAGACTTCTGAGCTGGGCGTCCGGGATTCAATCCTCGGTCCCGGCACATATTTATCTGATTGCCAAACCCTTCCTTCACCTCTGACAAGACGTGTATTAATCACAACTTGTGAATGTGTGGAATGCCAGGCCTCCACCGTGGTTCGGATTCCACGTTAAACTGTAGGTCCTCCATTTCATCTCNTAACCCGAACGAGTAGTAAGACGCGGCGCTAGTAATAATAATAATAATAATAATAATAATAATAATAATAATAATAATAATAATAATAATAATAATAATAATAATAATAATAATAACAACAACAACACTAACACCAAGAAAAATATATTTTACTTGGCATAAATTTACGTGCCCGAGGACATATTGGGGTGTGAATCTCGGATGTACATTATATTGTGAGTTTTATGCCTTAAATCGTGTGATGAAATATGTAAATGGCTCCAAAACCAGAAAACATAAAGAAGGGAGGGAATAGTTTAGAGTATGTCTTCAGGGAAACTTGAGAATTTGACACAGGCACTTTAACTTCATTATATTTCTAGCCTCATACCTAAGAATGCGTGACTACTATCACGGGTAATAGCAAGGTAATATTTGGAATACGCTTGCGAACTAAAAGATATCTAAGGGTGTAATTCCTTTTTATTATTTAATATTGTTATTTTATTTTACTATTATGGCTTATAAACTTTACTCATCTTTGGATTTATTGAACTTTGTTGTGGAGAACATTCGGCTACAATGAACTTAGTTACTTTGCTTTGGTCCACATGAATTTCAATATATGTTAAACATTCCGTATAGTATGAACCATCAAATTCAGTTTTAGTGAACATAAAAACTTACGTCCAAGTAAAAAGGTCATTTAAACGGTGTAACTTTTTGAAAGCAAACCTTTATTGGTGTTTAAACTAAAAACTCGAAGAAACTGTTTCTTCACAAGAGTGCTTATTTTGATAGCACATAGAGCAGCTGACATTATGGAATGGGAAGGGGACGAAAGGTTGAGTGCAGACAGTCACTGCATCACACCATATATCCTTAAGATTCATACCATGATTGCAGCAAGCAATGACAGACAGGTTAATTCGTTGCCGCTTCCTTTTGCCGACAAGGCACGGATTAGTGCTCAGAACTGCTTTCGGCACGCTGACCTAGTTCCTGGATGTGGGAATTTTGATGCATAGGATGAAATATCACTCAAGGAACTGCTATAATTCGTCATGACAATTATTTTGAAATTAAGTACCTTACCGATATGGACTACACAGTTTTGAATTTGTTTTTAGCACCGCGTCTTACTACCCGTTTGGCTGAACGCTTATGTACTAATTAATTATGATAGTATGTTAGGAAAGGTTAATTGAGAGTAGAAAACCATTAAGGAAAATTCACTCTAAGTACACCCGACCGTGATTAAAACCCCAAACTCCCCGTCATAAGCAGTCCAATCTATTGCGAGAATGAAGCCTTAGATTATTCGGCCGACGAAGTTGGAATGACTATGATGTTTTAACAAATTAAATCTCACCTGAGGAAGACACCCACCGTTGAGGTTGTGAAGGGTGGTTCCAGCACGGAATTTAGAGATTGAAGATGACTAAGATGAGAATCAAGAAAGTGTTCTGACCGTGAAAAAGGTGTTGAAGGATTTCAAGACAGTTCTAAAGTTTAATGAATATATGTAGCATATAATGTGAAATCAAATGTGGAAAAAACTTAAAACTCTTGAGAAGGATGCATTGAAAATAATAATTTCCAAACGGTATCTAACAAGCAATAGTACATAGCCTAATATTTAAATATTAATAACTAATACATTTCGATAAAATGTATTATGTATGTGATCTTTTATTTTGTTTGTTCCTAACTCTCTAACTTAGGCTTATGGGAAACAAATTTCTGTTTTAGTGAACTTTGGACATGTGGACCAATTATCTAGATCCCAATTGGTTCACTATAAGCGGAGTTGGCTGTTTATTGAGATCTTGACTATTTAAGCACACTGCCCTTCAGTGTGTGTAATTACAAACCCAACAAAACTAGAAAGGTGGCATTTTTAAGGTCTACTTAGTAAAAGCCCTAAATGTGCACCTCGAGTGTATTTAAAACAAATCAAATATGTCGAGCTTAATGCTTTGGACCACGTGACTACTGAGAAGTGCATCATTAAAATCAATTAACCAAGAAAATTTAAACTTTAAATGAAAAATCAGGAAAATCCTTAGTGTGTACACCTTATACTCTTTTTTTTTTACATCCACAGTGAGTCTGACTGACACATTAGACGTTTTACAATGATCTGCTAACTGGCAGTTAACAACACTCCTTTGGTGAATGGACTCTACCTATTCGTGTAGCTAAAGAGTCAAGAAACACAGAAATAGGAAATTTGGTATAAACCAACTTTCTTTAGGAAACCTTAGTTTTTGCTAATAAACACAATGTGTGCCTGAAGTATTAAAATGCATGATTGCTGATGCGGAAGGATACCAAATGAAGGAAAAAGAAAATCTTAAACTTTGTATAGCTATTTAGGGAAACTAGCGGATGTGCATATAGTTTTTTTTTTAACTTTTATCAATTAACTACAGATCATATGAAAGTGAAATGTCGTTTCACCGTTTGTTTTTTGATCAATCACGCCCAAACCACTGTACCGACTGCGCTTCTGAAATTTCGCATAGATATAACTTGGACGTTAACACAGAGGCTAATTACTAATTACGTCCGACATTGTGTTCCATGATAACAGCTGCAAAACACTACTTTTTGGCAATTTTCTCAACTTATAATTATTATATTTTCATTGGACCCACTTTTAATGGTTCCTAGCTATAATAATTATAATAGACATAACAGCCATATTAAAAAAAAATGTGGCTATAAAATATTAATTTTGAGGCTGTCCAGAGCCCTTAACTCATAAGCTATAGGAAGCCTGACAATGGGAACAAGTAATTAATCATCATATAAATAGATAACATAAGTAACCGGCGCAATTTATTGCCCCGGGCAACGCTTTGCTTTCCTTCAAACAAACACATAAAAAAAATCTTCATTCTATTGCTTCCTACCAGGTTTTAATTAATTAGTTTTTTAAAAATCAACATGGTAAAATTATGACTTTCAGGTGCACAGAGGCTTTTAATGTCTAAATTTCAGACCTTCCACTCGCGGTAGATATCGTGCAATGCTAACGACAGCCAAACACTTAATTTTATTAAAATATATATAGGATATGTAGGCCTATTTGTTTGTATGAATGTGTGTAGGCGTTATAACTCCAAAACCAATATAACTTGAAAGCTTAAATCATACTAATATACATTAAATGTTGCCTGTTTGTTTGTTTGCTGCTCAATCACGCTCAAACAACTGTATACTTTTTGTAGGCATGAAAAGTTAAAAAAAAAAAATTACCATGAATGTGGTGGGATTACTCCAAATACCCCGATAAATCTTAAATATATTTAATTTATAAGTGGAGGTTGTTGAAATGGCGAATTTTTAAATTTACAAAACTTATGTAAAAACTACTTCTCACTGTAAGGCAGATATAAATAAATAAGAGCCACCCCAAAGAGTTTGTCATGTCATGTCATGGCTATCCACCGCACGCTGAGGTCTGAACATTTAAAAATTACTAGACCCTGTGCATCGACATGTTCACCTCAAAACCATAATTTTAAAATTTGATTTTATATTTTAATTAATCACAATCATTAAACTAAAAGCTTTTCTTCCGGGTACTTCAGCTAGTATATAATAAATGTGACAGTGTAATACCAGCCTGACGGCAGCGCCAGAATATACAATAAGTGTGACAGTGTAATACCAGCCTGACAGCAGCGCCAAAGTATACAGCAAGTGTGACAGTGTAATACCAGCCTGACAGCAGCGCCAGAATATACAATAAGTGTGACAGTGTAATACCAGCCTGACGGCAGCGCCAGAATATACAATGAGTGTGACAGTGTAATACCAGCCTGACAGCAGCGCCAAAGTATACAGCAAGTGTGACAGTGTAATACCAGCCTGACAGCAGCGCCAGAGTATACAATAAGTGTGACAGTGTAATACCAGCCTGACGGCAGCGCCAGAATATACAATAAGTGTGACAGTGTAATACCAGCCTGACGGCAGCGCCAGAGTATACAATAAGTGTGACAGTGTAATACCAGCCTGACGGCAGCGCCAGAGTATACAATAAGTGTGACAGTGTAATACCAGCCTGACGGCAGCGCCAGAGTATACAATAAGTGTGACAGTGTAATACCAGCCTGACGGCAGCGCCAGAGTATACAATAAGTGTGACAGTGTAATACCAGCCTGACGGCAGCGCCAGAGTATACAATAAGTGTGACAGTGTAATACCAGCCTGACGGCAGCGCCAGAGTATACAATAAGTGTGACAGTGTAATACCAGCCTGACGGCAGCGCCAGAGTATACAATAAGTGTGACAGTGTAATACCAGCCTGACGGCAGCGCCAGAGTATACAATAAGTGTGACAGTGTAATACCAGCCTGACGGCAGCGCCAGAGTATACAATAAGTGTGACAGTGTAATACCAGCCTGACGGCAGCGCCAGAGTATACAATAAGTGTGACAGTGTAATACCAGCCTGACGGCAGCGCCAGAGTATACAATAAGTGTGACAGTGTAATACCAGCCTGACGGCAGCGCCAGAGTATACAATAAGTGTGACAGTGTAATACCAGCCTGACGGCAGCGCCAGAGTATACAATAAGTGTGACAGTGTAATACCAGCCTGACGGCAGCGCCAGAGTATACAATAAGTGTGACAGTGTAATACCAGCCTGACGGCAGCGCCAGAGTATACAATAAGTGTGACAGTGTAATACCAGCCTGACGGCAGCGCCAGAGTATACAATAAGTGTGACAGTGTAATACCAGCCTGACGGCAGCGCCAGAGTATACAATAAGTGTGACAGTGTAATACCAGCCTGACGGCAGCGCCAGAGTATACAATAAGTGTGACAGTGTAATACCAGCCTGACGGCAGCGCCAGAGTATACAATAAGTGTGACAGTGTAATACCAGCCTGACGGCAGCGCCAGAGTATACAATAAGTGTGACAGTGTAATACCAGCCTGACGGCAGCGCCAGAGTATACAATAAGTGTGACAGTGTAATACCAGCCTGACGGCAGCGCCAGAGTATACAATAAGTGTGACAGTGTAATACCAGCCTGACGGCAGCGCCAGAGTATACAATAAGTGTGACAGTGTAATACCAGCCTGACGGCAGCGCCAGAGTATACAATAAGTGTGACAGTGTAATACCAGCCTGACGGCAGTGCCAGAGTATACAATAAGTGTGACAGTGTAATACCAGCCTGACGGCAGCGCCAGAGTATACAATAAGTGTGACAGTGTAATACCAGCCTGACGGCAGTGCCAGAGTATACAATAAGTGTGACAGTGTAATACCAGCCTGACGGCAGCGCCAGAGTATACAATAAGTGTGACAGTGTAATACCAGCCTGACGGCAGCGCCAGAGTATACAGCAAGTGTGACAGTGTAATACCAGCCTGACGGCAGCGCCAGAGTATACAGCAAGTGTGACAGTGTAATACCAGCCTGACAGCAGCGCCAGAGTATACAGCAAGTGTGACAGTGTAATACCAGCCTGACGGCAGAGCCAGAGTATGCTCGACACTCACCCAAGAGGCTAGAGAGCGTATCCCGGTCAAGTCCAATGGGAATAGTTTCAGTTCCAGAGAGTGATTTTTAAATACATCTTGATGTAATGCTAAACAAATTAAGTAATTTCTCCATCCGGATCTTACATGTTCAGGCTATACGTGTATGTATGTATGTATGTATGTATGTATGTATATATATATATATATAATTACTCTAATGCGATAGAGATGAGAAAATATGCATTTTAGAGGTAATATACCCGCATTGGCGTGGGAATAGCGTAGTAAACCATTTAGTGGGAACAAAACCACCCTCAGTAGACCCAACCGGGATTAAAGCTCCGGTCTCTCCATCATAAACAGGCCAGTATAACACGAGAGTGACGCCTTAGACCATTCGGCAACCGAAGCGGCTAGTACAAAATTGTCCGACAACAGAACATGAAATATTGATCTGTTCAGGAAATCAGTTTCGCGCACGAAACGAATTTTTTGATAAAGGTTTGAGGACCTTGAATATATATTTTTTGCCATATAGATTACGTTTTAAAGAATAAAATAATCTACTTTTTGATCAAATTAAATATTTTCAAACAAATTTGGATAGACCTACATTGGCAAAAAGTCATTATAGTTTTTCCACGACTGTCAAAAATACCACCACCCATCAAAACTGGCAGCTGCAGAATAGATGGTTTGACGTTTTAATACATTAAAACTAATCTAGTAACTTTTATAATTTTTAAGACAAAGCGTTTTCTATGTCGAAGCTCCTGTTCCAACGGCAAATGTAGATTGTCCACCCCTGAATGGCTATAGTTGTTATTCAAGTCCGAGGAAAGATTATTGACCCAGGTAAGTTCCTTCTAATCTCCTATTGCCTCGGTATAATAAAGTTGCTCTACATTATATCACTTGTTTGATTGGAGAGTCGTATTACCATTTCCCCTTGAAATGAAGAGAGGAACGCTAGGCATGCAATAGCTATGATTTCTCAACTTTCTAAGGGGTCTGCCTACCTGCACTAGGGCGTGATTTAAATATCAAATACGTATATCAGTTATTTGCAGATCTCTATAGTTTAGAAAACTATAACTGTAAATATTCAGATACTGATGTTTAGTAAATATGTTTGAAAATTAGCTCATATAAAATAAGTAATTTTACATTTTGTAAAAACATGATTCAATTTACCCCTTAACTTGACAACTTACACTATGGCCCTATCTTATAAGCTACTCCATAGTGTCAGCCATCAAGGTAAGCTTACTAACTTTCAGGGCAATAGAAATGTTCTACTACCCTTCCGGCTTTTATACTAATGGGGTAGAGCTGAGAAAGGTAAAATTTATATGAAATGTATTCGCATTGATTTAAAGGAGAAATATGAAACTATTCAACCTTCCTCATCCCTAGCCCATTAGCGTAATTAGGAAATAACCCGAATGGGTAGTAAGATGCGGTGCTAATAAAACAAACAAAAAAAACCCATACCGTAACCGATTGCTTGTGGATAGAGTGATCCCAGCTCTCTGAATGGAAGTACCCCCCCCCTCCCCCGAAATTATGATACATTATTTCTACAATGAAAAATGTTAATATAAAACCTAATCAAATTTATAAATTCAAGAAATGGAGGAGTTTAGAAGAGTGGGAATTAATATCCCTTTTAATTTTTATTGTTTTTCTGAGTTCCTGGCTACAGATCCAGAGGTTCTAGATTTTTTTCTGTGAAAGCAGTGGTTCTGGAATGGAATCAACTCAGCCTCGTGAGGTCAAATGAGGAGATACTTCAATAAATAAGTGGCGGTTCCAATCTAGAAACGTGAGATTAACGGCCGAAGGGTTCGTTGTGCTGACCACATGACCATCCCTATCAGCAAATGTTGGTACTATCATCACAACACCCAATATCATCGCTGAAGGAACTGCAGGTCATAGAGAGACAAGCTTTATCTTAGCTCTTTCTCAGTTAACTGTTGCCAAATCTCACTGTCTGTTATATCGGAAGGAGGTGTGCTGGGCTAAGGAGCTACTGGCAACCTCGACTAACCAGCGTTGCGAAACTTGTCTTATACTTGAGGGGAGATTGACCACACAAAAACGAGAGAATGACAACGCCGTTTATCAATAGTCACCATGCAGTTCCCTCAGCGATGATATCCGGTGTAACGGCGGCGGCCGCTCGACCAGTCTAGCTCGCCATGGAGTTTTCTTCTTCTTCATACAAATGGGGAAATTCAACATGAGTAGATGGTATTTGCTTGAGAGCTTTCCGTTTAGCTTTTTGTATTGTATTAACAACCAACCTAGTTCACGTTTTCTTGACGACAACCTCATGGATAATGATTTGAACTCTTGTCGCTTGCTTCAATCTTGTATTCGCTCACACAGGACAATCGCACCAATTCGCTCGCTTAGGCAGGCCACACACTGGATCTGACATTTTGTCCTACGACAAGACATTTTGGATGACAATGTCGGAAGGTGTCTGATACGCTCTGCTCAACATGGGGTTAAACGAAGGCCCGCACACTGGCTTCGACACTGTCTTTAGACGAATTTCGACGTCGTTAGACTTTTTTCCTTGTCGGACGAAGGTCCCTCAAGTTTCGTATTTTGACATATTCCGACGTATTGAACTGCGTATGTGCCAACAGCCGAGATCAGTCACGTGACTACCGCATGGCTCGTAAATGACGGAAACTCTGCTTTCGTTTGGAAATGGTGGGGATTGGACACTATACCAAGGCGTCTAAAAACAGAAAAATAAGACCCCTCTCCCCCACATTATAACCGAAGAGACTCGACTAATCAAATGTCGGATCCAGTGTGAGGCTAGCCTTAGCGCCACGCCGGTTTCGTTTGATCACTCAAATAGGACAGAAAGTTATACTCGGTTCATGGTAAGAAGGAACGTCTGAAAGGTCTTCTTTCCTACCAAAATCCTACAATATATTAGAGCTCTGACAGAAAAAGGTCTTTCAGACCACACTTCCTACCATGCACAAAGTTTAAATCTACCATGTATTACTACAACGGACAAAGGCGGTAGTCTCGTTTGGTCTAATATGCCGGAGACTGGGAGGCTTCGGATCTAATCCCGGTCGAGTGTACTGAGGTATAATTTTCCCTACAAGAGAATGTGGGTCAATTTCCTCTAAATTCTACGTTCCCCATCTCCACCCTATTAGTGTGAATACGTGGTGCACGTAGTTTCTAAATAATATGACTATCGTGGTTTGTTTAAAATTGAAAATTCACGATATTTTCTGTGTGTTGATTTTTAAAAACATAATTACCAGCCCTCGATTTTTTATTTTTCCAGTTTTAGCATTTTAAAACGTAACATTTTAGCATAAAAAATGGTTTCAAATCAAATTAACATTTATCAAACACTTTCAAATTGTTTAGTGAGCCAATCACCAGTGTAGGGTGCGTGTGTCCCTGGAAAGGGGTAAGGTGGGCAGCCCTCTCCCCCCTCTTTTAGGTTCACCGGGTGATATGAAAGCTTCAAACACAAGAAATACAACTCTACAATGTACGTATACCTCCACCCATCACCCAAATATATTTTTTGGCACCCCACAGCTAATTATATTAGATTATTTAATATTAAATTTCGTCCGCATCACCGGTGGTAAAATGCGTCTAACGCATCACTCTTGTATTAGTGTGGCATGCCGGTTACCGGATGATCGTGGTTCGTATCTCGATCAGGTTAAATGAGTCAGATCTATACTGAGTGGTTTTCCCACTCTCCCTCCACGCAAATGCTGGTAAATTTCTTGTAAAATTCTACAATTCTATTGCTTACTGTATTATAGAACGAAGAGTTTGTGCCTGTTTCCATGAACGTTGTGCTATATCTATTGCACGCACGCACATTTAAAATAGCTTAGCACGCAAACATGTGAGCTTCAAAGGCGGAATTAAAAAATTTGGATCTGAATTTTTTAAATTAAAAACCGGGCCGGAATAAATAAAATGAAGATTTTTTTCCCCTCTATCTATTGGGCTGCTACCCCTAGCAACGCCGGGTACTTTTTGCTAGTATAATATATATATATATATATATATTAATCTTTTGATTTGAAAATTCCTAATGAAACGTATCTGAAACGTTAATTTAATCTCAAATAATGAAGTAACATTGAAACGAGTAAAATTCCAGGTGAGGATCCACATGACAGATTCAAAATCATCCCAATAGAAAATGACAGGATAAGCAATATTTCAAAATGCCAATCAAACCGCGTCCGGTACGTGATGCCTTTGTGACTGCTATATATGTAGGAGGGGTTTGATCGTATCAAAACTCCCCCTCTGTGCCCACCCACGACCTGGTCCCAAGGTCACTGGTTCCAAGCTCTGCGCCAGCTGGCCAAGGATCGAACCCCGGAAATAACATCGCTAGCTGCAAACAAGCTGGGTGACTTTACTTCCGCTAGAAAACCTTTTATGGGCTCAAACTAAAGCTTACAAAGCGGGTGTTCGATAGGATGAAAAAGAGAATATAAGAGACCAGGGTTTGATCCCCATCTGGTACTTATTTTTGTGCGATGTCGATACCTATTCTCTATTATTTATTTTAGCACCGCGTCTTACTAGCTGTTCAGGTTATAGGCTACGAATATGAACTAATTACGTTAATGAGTTAGGGACGAGGAAGGTTGAATTTAGAGGGGGACCCACATTTGCGCGGAGGTAGAGTGGAAAAACATTTAGGAAAATCTACCCTCAATACATCCAGCCGGGATTTGAGCCTCTAATCTCCCGCCATTCTCGGTTATATATATATATATATTTATATTTAATATCCCTCTTAATCCTATTTAGTATATTATTAACGTTGATTTGACCAAGTTAACATGTGAATGAGAACAAGTCTATAAATTTATAAAAATGTGTTAATAACTAACTACAAAAATATGTTTTAGATAGTTACACTCTCTAACTCATAAATGATAATTTTAACAGCGACAATCCTAAATGATAGATTGAATAGTAACCATCCTGAATTGGACTTGAGCCCAAACCTATCCCCCGTTAACCTTAAAGGCCTTGATAATTTAATTTATAATTTTTTTCAAACCCATTTTCACTTATTCGAATAATTCGAGCAAATTACAAACATTAGATTTACAATTATTTTTGGTATCCAAAGTCTTGGATAGCTGAATGTTGTGTTACAGTTCGTTAAAGTAGTGATTATTATTAGGATTTTATTGAACTAAAATGGCATTTTTATTATGTCAACTGCTCGATGAACACAGCGAGTAGGCCTAATGAGTTTGAGTGTATGGGCACAGATTGGTGGGAAATCAATAATATTATATCATAGAGTCGAAATAATTACGTAATTATTATACAATGATTTCGTATGAAAATAATAACTGTGGTATTTCCATAGCAATATCCTGATGAACTTATTCCCCTTGTTCGTTACAAACGGCTCTTAGGTTTTCCAGAAATAAGTTCAGATGTGAATGTAAAAAGTGGATTTTTAATGACATCCGATATTTTTAGCTTTTGGTAATTATATAGATCTAGTACAATTTTGGGGAAGTTTCCCTGTATTTTGCTGTCAAGAAAGCCATTGACCAACAATTTAAATGAGTGCCATGAAACCAATTCAATTGATTTGAGTTTTCTTTCAAAATTTTCATCGATCATTGCTTTCCTTATTTGTGGGTAGACCAAGAGCCCTTCTCTAGCTTTGGAATTAATTAGGATTGGGAAGCTTATTGCTCAATTATTAAAAATATTCACCACTTTTTTTCTACATAAGCCCCAACTTAATGTGCAGTAAGAGGCAAAGGCACCATTACAGGATTCACAAAAGGAGCGTTTTTTACATTATATTTTTCTGGAACATAATCTTTTCTGGCTGGCCAGTCCTTCATCCTGTAATGTGTTTCAGTTGCTCGACTGTCCCACAAGCATAAAAAACAATATTTTTTAAATCTGGTTTTCAGTCTGGGTAAATGTTCAATCTCTTTCATATCCTCAAAATTTTTTCAAAAAATCCTTGTGATTTATTGAGTTTAGTAAGACTAGCAATAGCAAACCTTCATCCGCTTCTTTCTTATCTAATGAATACGCAATAGATATGGATGGGTTTATGTCCCCGTTGTGTACCTAACACAACCGCTTTTAAGCTTAGTTTTGACGAGTCAATAAACATTTTCCGTTAAACTTATTGTTCTGAAATCCCAGTTCTTCCATCAAATCATTTACGTCACTGCAGACGCAACGGGAGCCGCACATTCTGTAGTACTAAAAATCTTTCGTGCTGCTTTCCGAAGACGGATATTATTGTGTTCCACTGCTGCAGTCTTGATCCCAAAAGCTGTTTATTGCTAATAAAGATTTAAATTGCAAACTAGGTAATTAACTCATTCTGATGAATCAAGTGTGGTTCTTGCTCAATCTGAGGAACGAGGCTAGGATCAGAGGATGTAGATGGTTCTTCTTGCTCCTCTTCTTCAGCTAAGGTAAATTATCCCCAAATGAACGGTAGATCAGGAATTTGGGGGGTTTGTCCCATATGGTATTGGCTTTATTGCAGATGGGATGTTTAGATAGACTCTTTTATCTTTGTTTTTCTTTGAAAATTTCCCGATTTTTTAAGACAGAAATAAGAGTCTTCAATGTGGCAAGGTGGATTATTCCAGACAATTGTAACGGGAAAAAGACATACTCTTATTCTTTCCTTTCATCTATTCTATGAGATACACATAACATTTGATACAGCATACATGCGGGCCCAACTTTTATTTTGATATCAGAAACTACACCCTGAATAATAAGCTGTCTTCACTGTATTTGTTAAAGATCTACGCTGAGACTGCCCTAAGTGTAAATAAATTATTTGGTGCGTTTACACATGAATGGCGTATTTTTTTCATCGTGATATCACAGTTATGAAACCGCGATATAACTAAGACAATGAGACAGTAACAAAACCACTACCTATCAAAAAGAGTTAAGGTGCATTTAGATTATGCCTTTTTTTCATGCAACGTGAGGCATGCAACTAGGCGCACCGGAGAGGCACGTTGGGGCATGCGCAGTCGCATGCCCCAAATGTAGTTGTGCGCCTAGCCGCAGGTAGGCGCAAGTGTTCCCCAAATATTTGGAGAGCATGATGCAACAATCTTGCCTCACAGTCATTAGAGAACTGTTAAAAGGTACTTTGTACTAGAGCCATTGCAACCTTTTTTAAACTCACCTTCACATAACCATGGAGTGCCTTGACGATGGCCACGCATACTTCTGGAATTATAACTAAAATCGAAGACACCGATATTTTAAACTGGTACATCAAACTCTGATAGCTGTCACCTGTTGCCAAAAAACGAAGCGTGACCGATAATCGTGTACTTGCTGGTATGGCATTCTTAAATGTAGTATCTTGTTTTGAAATGTGTGGTTCAGCCATACTCAGCCAAATATCAAAATCACTTGGGGAAATTCTTGTTAAGTTCTTAGACAATCGACCTCTATCTAATTTGCGCACCTCTGATAGTATTCCTGCCCTTAATGAACGTGATTATATAAATTGACTCATCCAGAGCTCACGACGCTTTCCTTTCTTTTGACGTCGTAAAAGGACGATAGCTGCAGCAACGCCTGCAGCAAATACTTTCCGCGACGACATCTCTAACGCATGGAAAGCGATGCAAAAGTGTAAATAGGTCGGATTGTACTATAAGGCAAGATGCAAGAGGCATGACGCATCTAAAGAGGCATACCTATGCGCAAATAATGTTGCATGAAAGGGGGTATAAATCTAAACGCAGCTTTACTGAGTGACACTAACACCCCATTTCTTGCATTTACAATCATTCAGCCAGTCCTACACCAGTCTGTGAAGGTGGCGCCTACATTCCATAAGCAAGGTTTTTTTACGTGTGCCAGCATAGCGAGAAACCAGGTAGTGCAACGCTTAACAAACATCCTCTCAAAGCCTAATACACAAGGAGAAAGTGCAGTTAGTGGTAGTTCGCTTATGAAAATGAGCTACAAACATAAAATAAACTTTCGGTCCTTGTAAGCAGCCATCAAAGATCACATTTTAATGAAAGGAAATGATGCCAGCTTTTATGACGACATACTAACTGACCTGAAGGAATTGGGGAACAACGGATTAATGGCTCTGACTAAAGTTCCATAGTGGATCTAAAAAAGAAAAAAACAAGCTAAGAAATGCAGTGACCACAGGACCATTAGCCCCGTCTCTCACGTAGGGAAAATCGTGGCAAAAATACTCAACAGGCGAGTGAAACAGAAAATGAAAAGGAACTAGAGGTGCCAATGGGATGCTGAGAATAATTTCAGAGAGCTGAAAGTCAATGAAGGGTCTATATTGGTTTCATCGACCAGAAAAAGGCGTTTGATAGAGCGAAGGGGAAGAAACTGATGGAAATACTTAAGAATATCGGCATCAATTGGAGGGACAGAAGGCTGATCACAAACCTGTACCTGAGACTGCGAGTGAAGGTGAGGCTGAATGATGGATATACTAACAGCGTAGAGATAGGAAGAGGAGTGAGGCAGGGATGCTGTTTGTCACCCAGTATGTTCAACTTGTATGGAGAGTGGCTGGTCTGGGAATCCCTGGAGGGATATAGAGAACATATGATCATGTATCATCAACACAATAAAATACGCAGATGATCTAGTATTGGTGGCCAAAAATAAAGAAGATCCGCAGGAGATAATGGACCGGCTGGTGGAGATAGGGCGAAGATATAGCATGGAGATCAACATTTAGAGGTAAAAAAGTGATGGTGATTTTAAAAAACTTAAGAGAAAATTAAAATTTGGAAAGCAGGCATTGGAAAAAACAGCGCAGTTCAAGTACCTGAGACGGCTGCGGACAAAGGATGCCTACGGCACCAAGGAAATTAGGTCGGGGATCGCAGTGGCCAACGAAGCTTTCAATAAGAAGAGGTTACTGCTGACTAGCAAGTTGAGTTTGCAACTGAGGAAGAAACTGATGAAATGCTACACTTGGAGCATTGCGCCATATGGAGCAGAAATTTGGACTCTTAGGAAGATGGAAAAGAAATACTTGGATAGCTTTGAAATGTGGTGCTGGTGAAGACTTGAGAAGATCGGGTGGACAGACAGGGTGACAAATGAAGTCTTAAGAAGAGTGGATGAGAAGAGAACCATTTTAGTTGTGATTCTTCGGTACAAAGCAAACTGGATCAGACTTATCTTTGGAAGGAACTGTCTTCTGTACGACGTCAGAGAAGGAAAGGTTGAGGGAAAGTGGAGGATTCAAATATTGGATTACTCGAAGGAAAGAGTAAAATTTTGGGAGCTGACGGAAGACGCAGAAGATAGGGTGCACTAGCCATCTAAGTTTAATGACAAAAGGAATGGACCTGTCGTAAGACAGAACACCTAATACTAATAATATTTTACATACATTTAAGAAAAAATAAAATTATTAATTTCTCATAAAATATGACGTCATGGAACTTTTTCAATTAAAAAGCTGATATATACGCACAACGATTTTCGATATTTCACAATGCACGAAATAGAATAGGTTAGCGTTTTACCGCTTGCAGTTTAAATCTTTTTTTAAATTTGGGTACACCCAATAATTGTTTTAAGGATGTTAATGGATGTTTTCATACATTGTTTCATTAAATTAAAGAAGACGATGTAAAGTTTTTTTTAAAACGATTTTCTTGTGTCAGTATCATCTTTTGATGAGCTGTATATTATTTTTAAATGTTCACTCCAGAAGAGAGACACTAGCAGTTCAAGCCAGCCTGAAGTGGTTTTTATTCTTCAACCGATTACTATAGTAATACTATAGTACTAGATACAACTTGAAACACAGATTTTCCGTAATGAGCTTTAGCTCACATGCACTCTTGTGAAAGGCTTATATATGACTCAATAACCTGCTAGTGGTACGGAGATTCAGAAACTGAATCAAGAGAGCCAACAACTCTCTTACGCGCGTTCGTGTAGATGGTTACATTAGACACAATGCTCTACTGGTATCTTAAGCTCTCGTGAACCAGCTCACGCAAGCTCGTGTGAAAGGGGCCTTACAAAGCAGTACATTATATGGAAAAATTATCATATTAAAGTATACAAGTAACACAAGCCTTGGCCACCCCCCTCCCATGTAGCAGGGTGTATCTGAGAAAATTATTGAGAATGCTGTGAATTGAAGTGTAGAGAGCGAATAAATGTATGTTGACTGTGAGTTCGAACCTAGCCGGGGCCGACGAATTTTTCTTGAGCGATAATAACCGTAGCACTAATTACTTCGGAAGGTAAGTAAAGCCGTCGATCCCACGTCAATTGTGGCATGTGAAATAACTATGGAAGGTATGTGAAAATACCTTTCCCAATAAAATTGGTGGGTCCTTTAGCTCTCGCTCAAATACATTTTTGTGTGCTGATATATTCAGTAGGTTCAGAAAGTGCACGTTAAACACCTCAAATAAAAAAAACTTGTTTTATATCATTTTTTTGTTTAATCTACTCAAAAATAATTTTCTTTATTAAATAAACAACAATGCAAAAAAGTATAAA
The DNA here is from genome assembly GCA_902155825.1 of Timema genevievae. Lineage (NCBI taxonomy): Eukaryota > Metazoa > Arthropoda > Insecta > Phasmatodea > Timematidae > Timema > Timema genevievae. Next base: position 302,902 of record CABFWO010000337.1, read on the forward strand.
AAAACAAATTGAGCTTAAAATCATAAAACATATTGTTCAGGAAAATGTTAGTTTATGTATATACGAAATCTATTAAAAAAAAGCGGAAATAAATATTTAGTTAAAGAAACATTGGACATACTTAAAAAATATAGGAAATAAAGGACAATAAAGGACACACGCTGAAAATATATAGGAAATACAAGACAAGTGAGAACCCTGGAATACCAAACACTTTGGAAAACGAAATGTTACCCGTAATGAAGAAAAGCTATTATGGTTGCAGGCAAAACGTGAAGAGGCTCAACGCAAAGTAAAGGTTTGCGTGCAAGAGATGTAAGACACCCACAGGCTAGACATCCCTTTATGCCCAAGTCGGACGTCATTAAGTTTCATTAGGTCGCGTGAAGAAAGAACAGGCTCATTTAAATGTTGTAAACTATAACGTATGGGAAACCAAGTAATTAAACTGTATGGACAAGACAAAAACTTGTGACACGCAAGGTCTAATATTGTATAGTGGAGTTTTTGGATCGACGCCAAACGCATGTTAAGAGTATTTCAAACCGTCGTAATACAACTTCATTTTTGATTAGATTTATACTTCTAAATTTTACACGAAAAAATATATAGTGTGCTTAAAAAGTTCTTGAGCTATATCTAGGAACGTAAAGCCTAGTGCAGCTGTACGCTGAATAGACAGAAGAAAAAAAAAAGTAATGTATTCACAGTTAATAAACATATTGGCTGTCATAATGAATCCACTCAAAAACACGGGTGCCCACAAACACTTTATTAAACATGCTCAAAAATAAATAAACCTCAACTTATATAAAAACAGGTTTTGAATAGGATACAATTCAGACATTTATCTTCCCCCAAACATACAATTTCTTCTGATAGCTTACGAAATTTCCAAACATTTCCATGCTAGTTTTTAAATTCTCTGGCTTTCCCACATTTTCTATATTTTCCCTGACTGGCCACTTTGAAAACAAAAATTTCGTAGTTCTCTTTCCCACGCCATGACTAATCCAAGACAAACATAATATACGATGTATAGTATTATTGTTGCTATGTCTGACCCTATAAAGACATATAAACTGGTTCAGAAACAAAATATTAGCACATGAGCCGGCACGTGCCAGGCACCAGCGGACATTTGTAATTAGCGCACCTGTATTTACTTTATCTCTGCTGAAGACACTGGAACTTGTGCAAGAAAAGTTTATGTGAGCAACTAAATACGTTAGACCAGAGATGGGGAACATACGGTCTATTATGTATCTTCATATTTTGTAAACCATACATTTTTAAACAGAGGGTATTTTAAATAATTAAAATAAAATTCACTTTGATGGCTGTATGGTATAAGTCAGTGGAGCCCATTATTATTTTCATAAGATATACTTCTCAAATGCAGACCTAACTGCGATGTACTTCTAGTTAATATCAGTGTTTAAAAATACTACGACGTTTCTTGCACTATATTATTATTAGCACCGCGTCTTACTACCCGTTCGGGTTATATGCACTTACGCTAATGTGCAATGTTAGGGTGATTGTGAGATGAAATGGAGGACATACCGTTTAACGTGGGATCCGAACCACGGTGGAGCCCTGGCATTTCACACATTCACAAGTTGTGATTAATACGCGTCTTGTCAGAGGTGAAGGAAGGGTTTGGCAATCAGATAAATCTTTGCCGGGACCGAGGATTAAACCCCGGACCCTCAGCACAGAAGTCCGACAGCTTACCCCTAGACCACCAGGTCACCTCTTACACTATAGCCCCTTGGGATGGTAGAGTAATAGACGATGTTGACGGAAAACAATTGGAGATATATTGGTCAGATTAGAATTATCAATATATTAATGCAGAACCGTAGTGGGGGAAGGGGGGAGGGGGCCGCAGGGACGGCCGCCCCAGGTGCCGAGCTGAAGGGGGACGCCATCGAGACATAGATTTTTTTTTATAAATGTAAAAATGTGATATTAACTTAAACGCATAGTTAAAACGATGTATACAATTTTAACTTAGGCTAATTATACTTTGAGAAACGTCTTAGAACAAATGAAATGTAATTTTAAAGGTTTAAATGAAATCTTTGATGACTTTAATTTTGTAACGGGCAATTCTTTAAAATTGATTACTGTAAAGTAGTTAAAGGCTAATGCAAAACGCTCAGCAAATAAATGTAAGGATCTGAATGCTACTGAAATAGAAGGGGAAATAGCTAGTCTTATAGTTAGTTTTAAGTTTCAGGCTGCTTCTATATTTAAATAAGTCAGAATTTTCCAAAAGCGTCCTCTTTTGAGCTATTAAATTTAATTCACCAAATGTTTCTAGTTACATCTTATCTAAACTTGGTAATTGTTCTTAGATTATTATTAACATCGCCAATTATTAATGCTTCTAGTGAATTGAGATTTTAGTAAGCTGAGAATAATAAAAAATTACTTAAGGTCATCAATGGGTCAAGAGAGGTTAATGCACCACCGGGCAATTCTGCCACGAGAAAAAGATATTACTGAAAATATTCATTAATAATAAGAAAAAATATGATGTTGTTATTAAAGCTAGAAAGGATCATTTAAGTACAAAATAGTTATGTTAATCATATTTTTAAGCAAATGTTACTTGTACATAATTTTTAGTTTGTTTATAAATAATTGAGTTATCAAATTAATTATAAATAAAAAGTATTCTTCATTCAAACTATTTACAATGTTTTTTCCTTTCTTCTACAACCCCTATTAAATAGGATTACCTATATAAGCTATATTTTGATAAAAAAAATTAGACTATGAGTTATATTTTATATAAATAAATTTAACATTCTATATACGGGTCAGTAATTTCAAGTTACAATAGTATTTTCAATATTTTTATTTTCAGATATTGTATTATATCTGCAACAAGTGTAGGGTAAAATCTGACAGTGTGACTGGGAAGGCTAAGGGGTGGGGGGTTAATTTTACTTGCCCTGGGTGCCAATACCCCTAGCTACGGCTCTGCAGTTAATGTATTATTACAGTACTGTAATATTCTGATGAAAAACTCATTATTTTTTAAAAGTAAATAATGGCACATAGTAATTTTAACATTAATGTAATTTTGACATAATAATTTAAGTTTCGCGAGCCGTTAATATTTCCCAAATTTGTCTATTTCTCTGAAAACATAAGTAAACAAAATATTTTTTAACATTTTCACTGGCGATTGACCACGCGAGCTGCCTTGTGGACATCACTGGACTAGCAGGAGTCACTCACACTAGAGATTATAAGGCGATTCAAGTTGGAATTCCAGCCGGGTGTAGTTAGTAAAGTTTTTCCGTAATGGTTTCCCACTATCCCTACCCGCAAATTCGGATACATTTATTGCAAATTCAACATTCCTCATCGCTAACACATCGGCGTAATTAGTACATATATGTATAACCCGAGACGCGGTGGTAAGAAAATGAATATGTTATCGATAGAGCTATTCATCTATCGTTGGCGCATTATCATATTTCAGCAAAACTTACGGTAGATTAAGTGGGTGGGGTTATGAGGAATCCGTGACATGTGATGCGGCCTTCCAATGCCGAAAGGCCTGCGGCAGACATTTGAGCGAGCTTATGCCGAGAAGCACTAGCGCGCGTATTGACCGAAAGGATCGCGGCTTGTTCCAAAGACGGGGCCCCCCCGGACTCGTCCTGGAATTTAATGACAACTTTTTCTCTTCATTTAAAAAGTTTGTCATCTAATGCCGCTATGCTCATGACAAATATTCAACAAATGTTAATCACCATGTGAAGAAAATTAAACTCTGTATATAGTGAGGCACTATTTTATTTAGTTTGAAAAAAAAAGGGTTTTGCTATAAACACTACAAACACAATCACCTTTCATCGCGTTGTCTACATCTCCACCTTAAGGATATAACATTGAGACAACATTATCATGTCAACAATCTTGCGATTGGTTTGAGGTAGCTCTCCACTTTTGCCTATTCCTGGACTTTTTTTATTTTACTTTCTTTTGCCAACATTGTTCGCTATCTGATTAATGTAAACCAGTCTTGGCTTCTCTCAGCAAGGGTGAAACCAAAGCCAAACACTCTTCAATAATCCTAAACATAGCCCTACATTGTCACACCCATTATGTTGTTTTATCTCAGAGTGGTTTTTTGCTAACATATCTTTTTTAATCGTCGGTTTATTTACGAAAATGGCAAGTGGGAATCTTCCTGCCAAGATGCATGTTAAAAAGGTCCACGGAAGCATAGGTCTATCTAGAAAAGGAATAAAAGTCAGTGCTATCCAGGTGCAAATAGTAGAATGAGTGTTTATACTCGACGGCGGGAGAGGATTTTTTTTATCAGCAGAAGGCCTCGCAGGTTGAAATGCACATTTTCTTCCTTCTCTTTATATCTCGTAAATTGTATTCTAAGTGTGACTAAGATGCAATCCACCTCTCAAAATAACTTCGAATTCACTTTGTAGGCAACATCCTTAGTGAAGAAACAATTGTGTTGATATATAGCTGTGTTGGCCAGCATAGAAAATACCTCTTTTCCCAACCCGTAGCCAAGATTAAGGGCAGATAACTTCCGGTTTACTAAGCCACGAGTTAAGTCTACAGACTAGTAAAACCTCAGGCTTTAGTGAAATAAAGTTTTATCTGCATTTAAAGTCACAGGAAAAGGCGCTCGAATGGACATTTTTCTCCATGTATCGGGACATACAACCCCCTCTACACCTGGCTAGCACCCTTATCCCCCAACACATATATCTACCCTCCCAATAAATCTTCCTGCCTTCTCCCCTGGGGGTTGAATGAACGACTCATTCAAGTATAGCTTTATTAGCGAGATGGCTGTTTTCCACGCCCGGTCAGTCGGTATTGATCGAAATAATCGCCCGAGCATGGGAACTTGGTGTGTGGGTTTCACCCAGATTAATTAACCCTGCTTTCAATTTCGCGCTCGCTAATCAAACATAATAATCGGCTCATTATCTTAGCGATGCAATGGCGTAAATAGACGAGCCATTATAGTTGTTAATTACGGTCATGGCTGTATCTAAATATAATATTCTTTGAATTGAAAAATTACACATAAACACGGGAATCAAACCCGGGATCTTTGGCTTAGTACTATAATACTTTTACCACTGAGCTATCCAGGAGTCATTCTGAGCCCAGTGTCATTCTTCATTAATATTTTAAGACAGAGTCTGTGATGGACGTGCGGGAATCGTCAGCTACATATGAGTGATCCATTAAGCACACAAGTTATCAGATAACGCAGCCATCTTCGACTCGGGAGGGCTTTATGCTGGCAATAGTACAATTACAATAGTTGTAAAAATTCGCATACCCTGAGAGATTAGATAGCCATTATAGTTTCTGAAGATCCATCACAAACTTTGCCTTAAAATATGAGTGAAGAATGACCCTGGGTACGGGAATACTTCTGGATTGCTTAGTGGTCAGAACAGTGGAGTATTAAGCTAAAGGTTTCGGGATCATTTCCCGTGTCTAGGTGTCATTTTACAATAATTTAAAAACTGTTAGTAAGGCAAGTTTTATACCATCTACTACTCGGTAGCAAGGCAGGTCTTATACCATCCACTACTCGGTAGAATGGCAAGTTTTATACCATCCACTACTCGGTAGAATGGCAAGTTTTATACCATCCACTACTCGGTAGAATGGCAAGTTTTAAACCATCCACTACTCGGTAGAATGGCAAGATTTATACCATCCACTATTCGGTAGCATGGCAAGTTTTATACCATCTACTACGCGGTAGAATGGCAAGATTTATACCATCCACTACTTGGTAGCATGGCAAGTTTTATACCATCCACTAGTCGGTAGCATGGCAAGTTTTATACCATCCACTACTCGGTAGAATGGCAAGTTTTATACCATCCCCTACTAGGTAGAATGGAAGGGTTTTATAACATCCACTACTCGGTAGAATGGCAAGTTTTAAACCATCTACTACTCGGTAGCAAGGCAAGTTTTATACCATCCACTACTCGGTAGCATGGCAAGTTTTATACCATCCACTACTCGGTAGCATGGCAAGTTTTATACCATCTACTACGCGGTAGAATGGTAAGATTTATACCATCCACTACTTGGTAGCATGGCAAGTTTTATACCATCCACTACTCGGTAGTATGGCAAGTTTTATACCATCCACTACTCGGTAGAATGGCAAGTTTTATACCATCCCCTACTAGGTAGAATGGAAGGGTTTTATACCATCCACTACTCGGTAGAATGGCAAGTTTTAAACCATCTACTACTCGGTAGCAAGGCAAGTTTTATACCATTCACTACTCGGTAGTATGGCAAGTTTTATACCATCTACTACTCGGTAGAATGGAAGGGTTTTATACCATCCACTACTCGGTAGAATGGCAAGTTTTAAACCATCTACTACTCGGTAGCAAGGCAAGTTTTATACCATCCACTACTCAGTAGCATGGCAAGTTTTATACCATCTACTACTCGGTAGAATGGCAAGTTTTATACTATCCACTACTAGGTAGAATGGCAAGTTTTATACCAGCTACTACTCAGGTTCAATTGTTGCATATGATCAGCCATTCTTTAGGTCAGTAGGTTAGGAAACGTTACCAGGATCCATTGTTTACTATAGACATCTCCAATCGTAGAAGCTGCGACTGATATGATCGACAGTACAAGGTGAAAGTGGTTGACGTGCGCGCACAAACACACACACACACACACACACAGATGGAGAGAAAGGCTCTCCAAATATATTAGTTCCAGCAAACTCGAAACAAGTGTCCGAGCCGGTACAATACTCCCGGGATAAAATAATCTCATCAGTTCCTGCTTCTATGCTCAGAATGGTTCCACAAGGGGTAAATTGTTCGTGACCACAGTAGATTAGTTCCATTAACAAGAAAAAATTGGTGACCTGGTGGTCTAGGGGTAAGGTGGCAGACCTCTGTGCTGAGGGTCAGGGGTTCAATCCTCGGTCCTGGCACAGATTTATCTGATTGCTAAATCCTTCCTTCACCTCTGACAAGACGTGTATTAATCACAACTTGTGAATGTGTGGAATGCCAGGCCTCCACCGTGGTTCGAGATCCCACGTTAAACTTTAGGTCCTCCATTTCATCTCATAATCACCCTACCATTACACATTAGCGAAGTGCGTATAGCCCGAACGGGTAGTAAGACGCGGTGCTAATAATAATAATAATAAGACGAAGAAGAATAAGAAAAATGTCATAAAACATTTTAAAAATCATAGTTCGACCATTTAAAAGCTCTATAAAGTGAAAGAACCTCAATTTTGGTGGGAATATTAAAAAAAAAATTCTTAATGATGCTTCAAAGCCACGCGGGGATATTTATTTATTCAGTCATCGTCACGACATTTTGCACAAACATTGGACGTCTGGCAAGTAGTACCGCGCCCCCAAACGCATTTCACTTGTGAGCCCATCTACGCCCGCAATTCTTTAACACTTCCATAGCTTTTAGCACCTCAGTCTCGTTAGTTCTTTCACTCATCATAACACTTTACCTACATTTTGCATAATTCCGACACTCCCTCCCTAAAGAATTAGCTGTTTTACACTTTTTAGTCCATCTTTTTTTATTTTTGTCAAGGAGTAATTTTCTAGATTTAGTCCTACACTGCCTTCCACGTACTCCGAAGCTTCATTAAGAAATATTTCATTACATATATATATATATATATATATATATATGTGTGTGTGTCTAAAACACAAAGAATATTACGACCTTTCAAAGATAAAAAGCTGAGCTAAAAAGCATTTGTGTGTGTGGAGATGATAAGCAAAATTTCTTAATAATGCTCCACTGTGCCTGGAAGGCGACATATGTATACATGTTACACCCCATTCGTGAACTTGCCAAGTTAATGAATTAGCAAATTTCTGCCCATTCCGTGCACTGACCTGTTTTCCTAACCATAAAAGGAACTGGGCAAAAAAAAAAAAAGTTCAGTTCATCATTCAAGAATTGGGAAGCGTCAATTGTTACCCAATTCTTGAAATGGACGAGTTTTTGTCCGGTCCATAGACTGAACAAACGAGGAACAGGTTGGGTCTTTTAGTTGATTTAACTTTTAATAGTTTTAGAGGTTAGGTTAAGCTAGGTTGGGTTAGTTTAATATAATATCTTAAAACGAATTTCAGTTAAAATTGTAGTAGATAGTAACTACAATAAGTTCTGGTTCATTAAATGGGCGAGAGTGAATGTAATTTTTGCCCATTTCGCAAAATGGTTAAGTGAAAAAGCAAGTTTAAGGAATGAACAGAAATTTGCCAAAATCATGAAATGGCTAGTTTCACTATTGGAGTGTAACAGTGATATATAGACTTACAGTGACGCAGTGAAATTGTGAAAGCAGTGAAGCAAGACTGTGAAGTTAAAAAATTGAATATATAGGAAACAAGGTATTTTTTTCTTTTTCAAAATTTTGAATTCGAATTTGTTTTAAAGCTCTTAGCTGATGTATAAGTGGTTCACCTTCAAATAATATACTTATAGGATCAACATAGATATTATAATGAATGGCTTATAAGAAATAATTTTTACATTCAGTTAGAGATACCATTTGTATTTTCTACTATTCCAGTACCCGTTGTCACCTTAATAAACGATATTCGTGGGTTCAAACCCAACCAGGGTCAACGGATTTTCCTTGAGCGATTAACATCTGTAGCACAACTTCCTTCGGAGGGGGAATAAAGTTGTCGGTCCCATGTCGATTGTGGCATGTAAGAGAACCATGGAAGCTATGTGAAAATACCTTTCCCGGCAAAATTGGTTGGCCTCTTTCACTCTCGCTCATATAACTACTCGTATGCTGATATAATCAGTCGGCGCTGAAAGTGCATAGTAAATATCTCAAATAAAAAATCCCTATTTGGTGGTCGCATTGTCTAAGGCGTCAGTCTATACGCTGCTGATGACGGAAAAACTGGGCTTTGAATCACGGTCGGGTCCACTGAGGGTGGATTTTTCCTAAATAGTTTCCCACTCTCCTTCCGTGCAAATGCGGGTAGATCACCTCTAAGATGCTTCCTTCCTAATCCCTACCCCTTTAGAGTATTTATCAAGAGGTGACCTGGTGGTCTAGGGTTAAGGTGTCAGACTTTTGTGCTGAGGGTCCGGGGTACAATCCTCGGTCCCGGCACAGATTTATCTGATTGCCAAACCCTTCCTTCATCTCTGACAAGATGTGTATTAATCACAACTTGTGAATGTGAGGAATGCCAGGCCTCCACCGTAGTTCGGATCCCACATTAAACTGTAGGTCCTCGATTTCATCTCACAATCACCCTACTATTGCATATTACCGTAAGTGCGTATACCCGAACGGGTAGTAAGACGCAGTGCTAATGATAATAATAGTATTTATCATATGCGTGTAACCTGAACAAGTAGTAAGACGCAATAAAAAATACATTTATTTAGTTTATTCAGGGGAACTTATCAACTAATTTGTAATTGTCTTGGACGAGCTGTTGCCATGAGAGATATAATCCAAATTATAGGAGCACATTTTGATCACGTGACGTCAAAAGGAGCCTGCCTCTCTGAACACATGATAGATCATAATTCAACACACCTACATCAGCAGGTGACAATCCAATGAGTTATATTAAGCAATTGTTTCATATTTTTAATATCTAGACATTTACGTAGGCGTGGCCTAATCACCAATCAACTGATAAAGAGTTTACAGAGTTTATCTTTGGGAAAATAAATTAAAATGTACCCAAAATATTACTGTTTTCAACAAAATCTTAAAACCCAAACTAAAAACATATGAATCAAAACTTTTCCCCCCATAGTGTCCTAGTAACCGTTCAGGTTAGGCACAAACTTTAACTATGCTAATTAAATAGGGATAAGGATGGCAGAGTTTTTGTGTAACTGTACCTGTATTTGTTTGGATGGAGAGTGGGAAATCATTTAAGGTAAGCCATCAACTCACTCGATCAGGATTCGAACCCTGATCTCACCATTAATCCAGGCTTACACAAGGTAAAGAGTTCAGGTGAGAGTGTAGGCGACGCAAAAAAGTCCAGTGATTTCGCATATTTTATAGCAAAACTTTTTTTGGCCAAAATAAATAAAATATTGATACAGTAGATACATGTAGTTTAATCTTATTCACACGATGATATCAACAGTTGTTGAATATCTGTCACGAGCAAGGTGGCATTAGATGAGAAACTTTTTAAATGAAGAGAAAAATATGTCATTGAATTCCAGCACAGCTTTGACAGATAGTCAACAACTGTTGATATCACCATGAGAAGAAAATTAAACTCTTATGTTTCTACTGAGAGCAATCAATATTCTATTTATTTTGACCAAAAAAGTGTTGATATACAAATTGAAGAAGCATTGAACTCTTCTAACGATACCTACATCCCAACCTTAAACCATGTAAACACCGATGCTTGATATTTCAAAGTTAATCCAGTCAACTATGTGTAGGGATGGTTGGACAGCCCTAGTTTTTATTTAAACTCATCTTTTTTGAGTTTAAAAAGTTTACCCATGCTAGGGGGAAGCCGCTGAATCTACTTCTTGTCCTTCAACTTGCCAGAGCTATAAACGGAACGCATCAGGTTTTTAGTTCCCCCCTTCGTCTTTTTTAACTTTTAGACCAGAACCCCAGGCACTAAAATTTGTTTTATGTCTACATAAATATGTGTTCACAACATGCGAGGCTCTTTACTGCCTGAAAGATGTTTCCACAGTAATATGCTGGTAGGGGGGATTTGGTTCTTTTTACTGTTATTTGTTCTATTTTTAAAATAGTGTTGGGGATTGGGTGACGGAATGAATCATGGCGTTGTTAAAATGAAAAGGCGGCGAATCTACGAACAAGGTTCTTTATCGTGGCCAGAAACAATCTAACATTACTAAGGTTTTTATAAACAAGAGTTAAAATTTATTCCATTTCATGGGCAGGAACAATTTAACACTACCTAGATTTATATAATTTTTTTTACATGCGTCATGCCTTACTACCCGTACAAATTATCAGCATATTTACACTAATAAAATAGGGATGAGGAAGGTATAATTGAGAGGAACTGTAGTCACATATGCTCAACGGGTGGAAGAGTTGGAAATAATTTAGGGGGAAAAACAACCCCCCGGGTAAAATCTGAAGGAATTCGAACCCCAACTTCTCCGTCAACATCATACCAGACTAGACAGGAATATCGCCTTAGTCCGTGTGACCACTACCGAGGGCAGGCGTGCCATTCCTCATTATTACCACCAGAATAGTAGTGGCCAGTGCACCTGGTCTTCGAGCCTAGAGGTCCCGGGTTCAGTTCCCGGCTGATACTTTGGGTATTTTTCTCGAAAGGTGAACTACCCCAACGGTCATTAGGGTTTAGTTTATTAGGCTTAAGTAAGGTTAATAGTTTCCACTGGTTCCACACCCTTATACTATTATTATTATTATTATTATCACCACCAGAGAGTATGTATATAACAAGGGCACTATACTCATCCAGTGGTTTCTCTTAAAAGGCTATACACACACACACACACACACACACACACACACACACACATATATATATATATATATATATATATAAAGGAGCCCAACCTTTTGCACCCTAAAAGGTCTCTAGTCCAAAATTCACCAAGAACAAAATATTCGCAGATGATGTGGTAAAGAGAAGGGATGTAGTAGTTTTTATGTTATTTTGGAAAGTTTTAAATGTCAACAAACTGGCTAATGAGGAATTAGCCTAGCTTAGTTTTTGGACACATATTATTATAATTTCGCAGCGATACTTTTTTTTTTGTCGGTCTTGTCAGAAATCAAACCTTCAAATCCTTCTCAGCAGAAAGACGCGTTACCGACTGAAACAAATCTAACCGACAAACAAGAGTTCAGTTGAACCGTTTTCAATAAATAGTTTTCAAACGATGATTCTATAGATAAAACCTTACCCACTGCAACTTTGATAAGGGAACCACCTTTGAACCAATGATTCTTTTTTAACTTAAGATTTTTATTTTAAATTGAGACGATCAATTTTTTTCACATGGTTTAGAACATTTTATACAACAATGAGATAGTGTTTTATTAATCTGCAACTACTAACATGTTCTTAAAGCCAAGACCGACCAAAATCACGTTTGATGACGTTGGCTTGCAATGTTTACACTACTTACACAAAGGACGTGATGGTTTTCTTCATAATGTGGTAATAAAAGTGATAAATATATGTAAATACAGTGCACGGCTGGATCTTCAAACATTACAATTTAATTTATTTTTCTTTATACTCTGGTACTGGTGAACTGTGTTCAGTTTATAGTTGAAAGCTGTTACTTAGCTCAAATTTAGGTGGATTCACATTCATATTTATCCCTAGATTGGATTAAAAAAATAAATTAAAATAAAGTTAAGTCCTAGACAAAAAAATTGCATCCTTACTCACGCGTGTGTTGGCAAAAAGGTAGAAATACAAGATAAGGTTGCATCATAAAATGTGTATGTTGGCAACAAGGTGCAGATACAAGATAAGGTTGCATCATAAAAGTATATGTTGGCAACAAGGTGCAGATACAAGAAAAGGTTTCATCATAAAATGGCAAAAGGGCACAAACGAACCTGACGCCTATGTAAGTGTGTCCACCTGCCCTGGTGGTGATAATACACGTTAATTATTATCTAAATAAACTTCATCTCCCACATTTTCCTAGTTATCGTTAAAGTTACCTAAAAGGGCTGAAATGGAGGGCGCAAAACCTTAATTTTCAAGCAGGGTCACCCTTAGGGGAGTGGGAAAGGTTCGTCCGCCACAGGGCCCCACAATGCGGGGGGCTCCAAGCTTGCTTGGATGACAGAGGGGGAAAACACAAGTTGAGGTGGGACATTTTTGCCTGCACGATCGTAAAGTAGGCATCCTGTATAGGCGATCTAGTAAATATTGTCAGAGTGTAAAAACGAATAAAAACAGAACAATGTGGTTTGGTTTATTGAACGAGTGAAGAGAGTTCTCAGTTTTAACTCCACCGATTTGCATTTGTAGGTCTATGGTAGATGTGTTCCACGATGGATTTTGAACGTATTAATATATTTAATTCAACTTGCCACAGTTGTTTTTTGTATCTTTATACAGATAAAGTTCGTTGGGGGAGAAAATCTAACTTGGGGTTGGAGATAAATCAACCATTATAACACGAGTTCTAGCATTAATTATTACATGTATTTACCTTTTATGACATTTCCTGACACCTTATACAGGTAAAAGCTGGTAGGCCTATACAGGTGAAAATTACTTTCATAACATTAAACATAAATTAGTAACATTAGAATGGATCTGAACGAGATAGCGTGTAATGAGGTAAACTGGATGGAGCTAGCTCAAAACCCTCTTCGATGGCCGCATGGTCTAAGGAGTCAATCTCACAGTAAACTAGACTGCCGATGATGGGAAGATCGAGGTTCGAATCTCGGTCGGGTGTACTGTGTGCTGGTTTTCCTAAATAGTTTTCCCATTATTCCTTCATGAAAATGTGGGTACATTTCCTCTTAATATAGCCTTCCTAATCCCTAAAACCATTGGGGTTATTAGTACATAAGCGTATAGTTCGAACTGGTAGTAAGATGCTGTACTAAATAAAAAGGCTCAATATAGGGATAGGTGGCGTACTTTTAAAGTGCAGCAATGAACTATCAAGTTCCTAATACCATAAACTAGGTAAGTAGTTTTTTTGGGGGGAAGGGGGAGAGATAACCGGGGGAGGGGGGGGTTCCAAAAATGAGGTTCAACCAGGGCGGCCCTGTTTGCAAAGCACTTTAATAACTGAAAAGTGCCTTATTCAAACAAGAAAATCCCCCTTCCACTAACCAATAAACAAATAGTATCATAAACTTTCCTATTGGAAGAGTACCTCAGTACCCCCATTTAACTAAAATAAACTATCACGCCATTATTTTCTGATGTTCAGGTAGTGTCAAAAAGCGCGACTAAAGATGATAGTTTCAACAAGTATGGTGCAACGACTCACAACTGATAGCCATCATGAATTCTAACAGGAAGTATTTCACACCCAGTACGTTGCGTGAGCCACTAGGTTGCATCACCAGTGTTACCAACTGTACGATCTGGATACCCCTGCACTATGATCTCACTGCTCGTACAATCATACGATCCAACATCGCGATATTACGCTAAAAGTAATATCCTGGGACCCCACTTCGGTGGCCGCGTGGTCTAACGCGCCACTCTTGTAGTTAGGGATGTTGTATCGAAAGAAAAGTATCGGTATCGAAACGCATATAAACTTGTCTGCTTCGTTTGCTTGGGGGGACTTTTGAGTTGACCACAAAAAATTATTTTGTTTATTTTGTAATGACCGTGCTCATTGATAAAGGAAGGGGGGGTAGACTGGTCACTACTATTCAACCCGGCAGGTATCAGGCAGTATTGATACACAAAGATGAAAGAACAACAATGAGCTATGAGAAGCTAAAAGAGATTGAGTGCTAGAGCTGCTTCTAGCTTATTGTGTAAAAAATGAGTGAGAACTGAGAATTGAGAAATAGCGTCATTTGTTCTTCTTCCTCACTCCAACTAGTAAACATTTAATCCTAGCAAGAGTGAAGATAACAAAAAAGTTGTTTCTTTCGATACCGATCCGATACTGGAGTGTGAGTACTAATATCAGTAAAAGTATCAGGAAAAAAAAACTAGTATCTAAAGGAAAATATCGATATTAGCAATGTATCGATACTTTTTTCACATCCCTGAATGTAGTAGACTATACTGCCGTTGAAGGGGAGATCGAGGTTCGAATCTCAGTCGAGTGTACTGAGAGTGTTTTTTTTTCCAAAATTGTTTTCCACTTTCCCTTCACGCAAATGCGGGTACACTGCCTTAAATATAACCTTCATAATCCCAAAAACCACTAACGTAATTAGTACATAAGCCCATAGCCCGAACGAGTAGTTAGACGCGGTGCTAAAACCCTGGGGTTCTGATACAGGGTGTCTACCGAATCATGTAAACCAAATTTGATTATTTTTAATGACCTATCTTCATAAAACAAAAAATTATGTCCACCCAATCCTTGAACCTTAAATAGTTGCCCCCTCTTGCAGTATTTGTTACTTATATTATTTTATGTATTGTGAATTTAAGCTAATTTTAAGAAAAGTAAAAAAAAAACTATTTTCAACCACGCAATTAGCTTGGCTTGGAAAAATGCATTGCTTGAAAACCAGTGCCATGACTCTTTAATAACTTTTATGACTAGTAGATATCCTATATGCATAAAGTAACAATACAATCAATATTATTAATTTTTTATAAAAAGATAAAATTGGTCGATTGATCAAGGTTTTAGAGGCTTAGTACCATAGAAGACAGATTTCAGATGATAGTGTGGATACCAGTGGGGTATGAATTAATTAGTATATAGCGTTGATAAATAAGTTGAATACCATAACCGTGAAGTCGAGTCAAAGATATAAGTTAAACATTTGAAGAAAAGTGGGATTTTTATATAGAGCGATCTCTCTCTCTCTCTCTCTCTCTCTCTCTCTCTCTCACACACACACACACACACACACACACACACACACACACACACACACACACACACACACACACACACACACACACACACACAATACTCGGCGACAATCCCCGAGGTAACTGCAGGTCATACTGAGGGAATATCGCGGTGGTAAAGACTATAGGCAGGAAGCTAAGACAAATTATTAAGATGTCAACACAGATCAATCATCGTTGCAAGATTTGTCATATTTGTTTAGAGGCAGAACACCCAAGCTAAACCGAATGACAACGCTGCTGTAAGCTGAGCCTTAATTAAGTGACGTCACAGCATGCAACCGAGTGGTAAAGACTAGAGACAGGAAGCTAATACAAATATATTATGTCAACGTAGACCAACCATCGTTGAAATATTCGTCTTATTCGATGAGAGGCAGAACACCCGAGCTAAAGCGAGTGCACAGACAAATAATATACCCAGACACTCAACCTCCAGGTTAAAATGGTTGCGTTCCTTTTGGCAGCTTGAGTCCTTCACCACTAGAGACACTGCGGTAGTCCTATCACCACCCAGCAGTGACACTAGCGAAGCCCAGTGTTGAAGGACTCAAGCTGCCGAAAGGAGCGCAGCAAAACCCCCGCAAGGTTGAGAGTCTGTTTCTTACTTGTCTGTGACCGAGTGGCAATCCTGATGCTGTACGCTGAGCCATAAGTGCCCTCACAGCATGTAGCCGAGTGTACAGCGAACCAAGGGGAAACTTTAGAGAATACCATAAGTTAAGTGTTGCCAACTTGGCTTCATTCCCGCTAGGTATAGCTTTTTTTTTCAGAGTGGATCTAGCGGCTAAAATAATCAGATTGTGGTTTTCTAAGTTTCTATAATTTTTTAAACTATAATTTAGTTGTTTTCTAGGGGCGAAACAATTTGTTAGAGTTTTAAAAACTATCTTAGTGATTTTAAAGTTGTGTACTAGTGGCTCTACTGGTCTTCTCATGTGTGCTCTTAAAGTATTATCTGTCTTTATAGGTTCAAGTGTAATAATTTGCAACCATTTATATATTGCGCCAGGGATTATGGCAGGCCAATATTTTTTTGAGCATGCAGTGACTACAATTTAAAGTAGATTAAACTTTTATTTTCTTTACTGATAGGTCTATTTGGTTTAGGGAGCGGGGAGAATAGAATTAGTTAATGAACTTTATTTAGTTCAAATCTAGAGGAAAATCGAATAATTTTCCCCTCTCCTTATAATTAATACACTGGCGTCTAAGTATGACATTGCTTAGAGAGTACTTAAGTGCGTCAAGAAGCACCCACTTGGCAAAATAGTTTCGAAATCCCAGAGTAGACAACGTCTTTCAGATTAGTAAACGAGTTTCGCGTCTCCTTGTCCGTGTACGACGACGTCACAGGGCCCTAAAGCGACCGAGCTGCACACAGGAAGGAGGTGGACGCCATCCNGTTATCTCTTTTATTCTTCAACAGCCTCCTCTTCCTCAGTCATTTTGCAACTCCTCCTTCACCGCCCAACATCCTCTTTCAGTTCCTTTTCCTTAATAATTCTCCATTTTAGAACCCCTCCCCCACCCACACGTTTTTTACTACCCTACCTGTCAAGAACCATGAGCTAATATTAATTCGTTACATTAGGGAAGATTAACTAACAGACCCCCCTCCCCCTCACCCAATTCCGTTCGCCGAGCGCTTATGGAAATTAACGTTCCAGGCATCAACTCACCCCCACTAAACCCATCACTTTCAGGAAAAATAAATTATATATGATATATTATTGAGCGTTAATATTTTAGCCATTAAATAAAAAATATATAAACACTAGTTGCATATAGACTGTTGCTTTATCCGCTTCGGTGGATGCGCCACTTTCGCAATAGATAGACCACGCTGCCGATGATGGGAAGATTGGGGTTCGAATTCTGGTCGAGTGCACCGGCATCTATTGAGGGTTAAGATAATTTTGCTATTCATGTGATAATATAGCAGTATGTTTGGAAAGAGAACCTTAAATAGTAGGCTAATTATTATTAATATTAAACTTCAATTTATTTCTTAAATTTATTTTGAAACAATATTACATTAAAGATTAAAAAAATAAAATAGGCTTAAGTAAAAAACATTCAAACTTCTTTTTAAAAAAATCCCACGTTAGTAACAAGAGCTAGATATTAGTAGCCCGAATAAATCCCATAACAACACGAGAACTTTAAAAGTTTAATAAAAGGTTTCCCCATACAGTTGTTTATAATGGGACACGCACAATACCCTTGACTAAGCCTAATTGTGCTAACTTTCTACTCTCTATTTTGTAACTTCCTGTGACAAAACAAGAGCGAGCTACAAAGAGCATGGGAAGTTCTGTTCAAACGACACCTTGAAAGGAAGGCAACAAGCCAAGCAAGAACAGCGACTACAAAAACTACGTCACTTCCGATCGGTCAACTCTGCAGGGCAATTCAGAGAAGGAATCATCTATTCAGGGTGACTACAAAACTTCCATTATAAAATTACCTGGATTTTTAACGTTTTCCAGGCAATATTTTTAGATTTCCCAAAACCTAGCCCCTTTCCCCCAGTTTTCCTTAGTGAATTTGATTTTTCCGTTTATTATATTGATCATATTTTTGTTTTTAAATGCTTGCAACCACTAAACATCAACACTTTTATAAACGCTCTCTAGTATTAATGTTTAGACATTATTCGTGGCAGTGTGTTTATATGGTATAGCAACAATGTTTCCTAAACTCTCTCCAGTCGCGTACCCCTTTCGGGGAGAATGCATAACCAACTTACCCCTTTTTCTCTCTTCATAATTAAAAAAAACCTGCTATTTAGAAACATTACAAACGGTCATTCCAAATTTTAATTGAATTAAATTGTGGATATATAAATAGTTGTTCCAAATTTTATATCTCATTTTTGTGATAAGTTAAACAAAACCACTACACAGGGAAACAAAGGCTTATAAAAGTTCGTAACATATCATCAAAATATGCGCTAATTTGTTTATCAGACTCACTAATATTAAGGTGGGGGTGTAGGGAACGCGAGAAAATGCCACTGTTATTGCAATTTTTGTATCAAAACTTTTTTTTTGGCCAAAATAAATAAAATATTGTTTCAGTATAAACATAAGAGTTTAATTTCTTCACGTGATATCAACAATAGTTGAATTTCTGTCAAGGTTGTCCTGAAATTTAATGACAACTTTTTCCTCTTCATATAAAAAGTTTATCCTAATGCCGTTATGCACATGACAGATATTCAACAACTGTTGATATCACCACACGAAGAAAATTAAACTCTACCTTAAGAACTATTTAATGACTAATAAAACTCTTTGGGACATTGCGTACCCCTTGAAATCCTTCTAGCACCCTTTGGGGTACGCGCATCACAGTTTGAACACTGTGGTGTAGAATGAAAACATTGTATAGTCATCTAATGCTATCAGAATTCCATGTAAATAAGCTAGTTACTAAAACAATTTTAATATATATACCTAGGCTTTCTATATAATGCCAGAGTGGTTTTGGCAAAGAAGTATGAAATAAACGAGTTTTGTTGTTGTATTTCATACTTATTTTAAAGTTCTTTGTTTTTTTGAAGTCCCGGAATATGTTAACAATTATTTTATCCAGTTATATGTAAGTCTTGCACAGTTTTCTTGCAGGTTCACCTAATCCCTAGGATTTAAGTTGGTCAGGTTAGGTTATTTTAGACAAGTTTAGGTTAGTTTAACTATTGTTCTCGGTAATATAATGACTGATTACTATATAAATTTTCTACGAAAAGTATGAAATACAACAGCAAAATTAATTTCTATCATACTTTGCTAAAACCACTCTGGCATTTATATATATATATACACACACATCTTAGGTATTTTATAGAATGCCTGGTTTACAAACACTGCCGTTAACATATACAGTATATATTATATAAAGGTGGCCATAATGTGTGTACACTTAGGCAAAGGCCAAAAAAACATCACAACTGTATTCTATGAAAGTCAGAGACAGAGATCATCTAAACTCTAAATCTTGGTTCATACATTCACCGAAAATAGAAAACAGAATCTGCGCAGACATTCACACACACTTTAAGTTAACCCATGATGCATTGCAACGTTAACTTAAAACAGCTGTTTATCAACATATTTTATTTTCTAGTGGACAAACATATATTTTAGATCATTCTCCCGATGTATGTTTTCAAATTATAATACTGTGTTGTGGCACAATCCAATACAACGATATACACGCTTTACATTAACAGGCTCAAAACGAAGCTGTCTGTCTGCTTCTGGCTTTAGAGCGCATGCGTTGTCAAATGCGCATGCGCACTGATTTGAGATGGTTGGTTCTCCTGTGCCAAACATATCAGGCAGAGATCATGTGATTGGCTTAGAGCGCGTCACGTGACCACGTTTCTGTTCTGCGCTAGTTTTTCGGCGAACGTGTGAATTCACAGTAAAGCAAGTACCAACATATAATTGAGGGCTACGCGAAGATTAATGTGTAGGCAGCGCTAATGGACCGAGTTCATAATTTTTCTCAGAGAGAATAAAAGATAATCGCATCTATGAACATGAGGATTAATCAGCAGACATGCGGATTAAGTGTAAGGTATATCTAGTCTAGTTTTCCCGGTGACAGGGAAAGGTCGGGGCTTGAATTCCGATCAGGCATACTAGGAGTGTTTTTCCCCCATAAGCTATTTATCACTAGCTCTTCACACACATGAGGGTACATTTCCTCCCAATTCGACCTTCTTCCCTATCTCACTAGTATAGAAGTTCACAGAGCCCAGGTAGAGACCGTTAGGAAGACACACACTAGGGGAGAAAATTAAACTGCCCCTGGTGGTAAGCTGCACGCCGATCTTTGCGTTGTCCTTGTTTGACAACTATTGTCGGGTGTTACCTGAGTCAATACATTCCTCACTTAGTGGGTCACGTGGACTGTTTCGATTTCATTATGGAGCAATAATTATTATTATGAAATTAATTTCCATGGAAATATAGCCGAAATAACACTGTTATTTTTACACTAGTTTTATTTTTATTTCCATGTAAGCACTTATGCTGTCATTAAAAACAATTTATTTGTTAGTGTAGATCAGGGGTTCCCAAAGTGCGGCCCACGGACTTGTTGGGTGAGGGCCGCGACAATTTACGTTTTATAATATACAATTGAGAGAAAAATATGTAAATTTATGGTTAGTACATTTGAATGAATATAAATTATTAATATTGTGTACTTATATATACAACTATTTAAAACCTAACCTTTGAATCCTGAAGAGCATGAAATATTGTATTTAATCGACACCACACGCCGATGATATCCGCACGTCCATCCCAGATTCTGCCTTAAAATATGAGTGAAGAATGACCCTGGGCACGGGACGATCCCTGGATAGCTCAGTGGTAAAGCATTAAAGCGATAATCCAAAGGTCCCGGGTTTGATTCCCGTGCCTAGGTGTTATTTGTCAATTTATTTGATTATAATCGAGATAATGCTTAAGTCCGATCTTATAATTCATCCTCCAAGCTTCGCCTTTCATATATACTTAACCCTCTAGCGTTCCATAGTGTATCTAAATAATGAAGAGTTTAAATAATCTGGTCCCTGCAATTATAAGTTAATGTGTGAGTTGAAGTTTTGTTAAAAATATGTTTAAAATATATTGGGAAATCATATCGTTGATTTTAAGAGATTTTGTGATCAAATACGTTTAGTTTTAGAATGTTTTCTGTGTTTTTTAACCAAAATCTTTGGATGCCCTTGGGGACCGAGGGACCGATTCAGCGAGACCTTGAGATTTTCAAGATTCAGTCAAATAATGTTGCCGTTGATTAAGACTATACAAAACAAACAAGACGTTTAAATAAAAATAGAAATCGAAGAATGTAATTTTATTAAATCAAAATCAGCTTTTAATCAAATTTAAGTTGAAAATAAATCTAATATACTGAAACGTGGCTACGGACCTAGGTAGGTAATAAAGCTCCAGCTTGACTTTAAAAGAAAACAATGAAACCATTTCACAACTTACTAAAACAAACTATTTCAATTATCTCAATTTCCCTGCTACCAAGTTTTTTTTAGCACCACGTCTTACTACCCGTTTGGGATATACGCTTACGTACTAATCACAGTAATGTTTTAGGGATTAGGGAAGTTTATATTAGAGGAAGTGCACCCGAATTTGCGTGGATGAGTGGAAAACCGTTTTGAAAAACCACCCTCTATACACCCAAGCAGGATTCGAACTTCGATCTACCCAGCGTCAGCAGTTTAGTTTAACACGAGATTGACGCCTTAGACCATGTATCCACAGAAGCGGGTTATTGTAAAGAATGCAGAAAACCTGCAATTAGATACGATTTCTGGTTTGAGCTTAATCGTGTCTAATATCCCGGTTAGCTGGTCGTGTGATGGGCTCTTGAAGCCCGGTTATACCATCTCTTCAATTGTCAAACTATCTTAATCATAATCTGCACCGGTGTGCACGCAGACTGAATGTCAAGCTCGTGTAGTTTGGTTGGCAAGTGAGTGCGAGGTCGGGGGCTTGGGTCCTGGCCGAATATACTGACGGCGGTTTTTCTAAATTCTTCCTTCCAAGTAAATAGGGGTACATTTCCGTTAAAGGATGTCTTACTCATCTCTATTCAATTAATGTAATTTCATGCGTATAGCATGGGTGGGTAGATAAAAACACAAAGCAAAAAAAAAACACCAAAAAAGGTGTCTTATGAATATGAACACACAAATACAAATAAGATAAATAATATTTATTTAGATAGTGTGAATAAAGTTTCACCAGTATCGCCGGGCTCACAGACAAAACGTCTTACTCATCTGGTTTGGTTTGCCAGCGATGGGAACATGATGGTTCGAGTCGCAACCGGGTGTACCGGGGGCAGTTTTTTCATAATAATTTCCTACTTCATGCAAATGTGTGTTAATTTCTTAAAATTATAACTTTTTCATCCTAATCCATTTGTGTAAATTAAATTGGGAATTTGAGAACTAAATTTAACGTCAGTGTTTTGCAGTTTTTAAAGCGAAACTTTTCTTTTTGCTAGAATAAATAAAACATTTCTCCAGTAGAAATGAAAGTTTAATTTTCTTCAAATGGTGATATCAATAGTTGTTGAATATTTATCATGAGCATAGTGACATTAGATTATACATTTTTAAATAAAGAAAAAGGTTGATATTAAATTCCAGGACACCCTTAACAGATATTCAAGAAATGTTGACATCACCATGCGAAGAAAATTAACCTCTATGTTTGTACTGGAACAATATTTGATTTATTTTGACCAATAAAATGTTTTGTTATAAAAACTGCAAAAAAACACTGACCTTAACTCGCGTCTCCTACATCCCTATATTAACGCTGCTAGCCCGGACGGGCAGTAAGACGCGGCGAACGGAATAATACAAAATATTTTTAGAGTTCACTATCTCCCAACCACGCAACACACCTTAATAATAAGAGTTAATAACTGCTCCTATGTTTCCTTTATCTTATCTAGCGAAACCAGAGTAGGCAACACATGGGATTAATCCAGTTTGTACCGGTCTTGCAAGCAGAGAAATATAACACAAAGGAACATAACACACTACAAACAAATATGGCCGCTCATTACTACAACAACCTTTGTACGGGGAAATGACTCAAATTTGGTTTTATAACAGCCAACTAGATAACAATGAAGATAAAAACACGTGTTATTAGTTAGTGGAAACATCCAGAACACACACACAAATGTATATATAAGAAAGAAAAGACAGAAGTTAACTTCTAGCTATCAGCTTCTGTGGTCAAATGGTCTAAGGCGTTACTCTAGCTATATACTGCGCTTCTGATGACTGAGAGTCGGGTGGTTTTCCACTCTCCCGCCACGTAAATGTGGGTAGAATTTTTCTAAATCTACCCTCTAGCACATTTTAGTAATTAGTGAAAATTCGTAAAAGCCTGACCGGTAGCGAGTGATATAAAGTTTATTATAACAAGCAGCCCAATATGCGGTTTCTCGAGTATTTTTTACACCGCGTCTTGGTACCCGTTTAGATTATATGATAAGTGAGTAGGGTTCATTGCTGTCAAAGGGAGGCCCCACTTACAACACTGATAAGTTCTTAGGCCGTGCAGGAAATCGCACTCGGAACCCATATTTAAGTAGAAAGCCGTGTTACCGACCGAGCTAAGGCGTCGAAGTCTACAACATTAATGCTACGGGGACAGCTTAATATATTATCTAACAATTGAGAGCGTTACTAAACCTACTTTTATGAAGTCATACGCCAATACAGGTATCCTGCGACTGTCGCTTTTGAGATGATGTACGTGTTGGCGAAGCTGTATTTATTATTCTTTCTTCCTCCCAAAAGGTTCTTCGGTCCAATTATACTACTGTATCTATTGGCGATGTGGGGGTCACAGTAATTATGTTTCCTGTGCTGAGAGCGCACCCAGGGGGGTGAGGACGGTGGGGAGGGGGTCAAATAGGGAATCCCTCCCATTCCCCAGATCTTAAAAATAAAAGCTTAAAACATGAACTATGATATAGAGAACACTAATGATGTGTCGAACGCATTATAAGGCCAGCCTGAAGTGTTAAGTGTCAAAAGGCCCAACGTAATATCCATTCATTAAGTGCCCCTAAAAATCTAAATGGGGAAAAGCACAGAAATAATATCATTTATACATTCATTATAATATGTTCTCCCCTCCACAAGGTTCTGGGTGCCACGCACGGGACGTGCTCCTACTGTTTTCGTGGTATCTTATGTTTCATCAGAACTAGAGCCGCGACTACCCGAATAACCGTAACCAAGACACAAACTCCCCTCCAGTTGCAAAGTAAACCCATGTGGTTGTTATTCCGGTTCATTTCTTTAAAATTTATAATGGCATTCAACCCGTCTCGGTGGCGTTGTTAGCTAACGAGCTATTTTCGTGTTGAACTAGACTTCCAAGGGCGGGGAGAACGAGGTTCGAATCTCGGTTGGGTGAACCGTTAAAAAAAAGTTTTCCACTCTCCCTCCACGCAAATGCAGGTTCAATTTTTCTAAATTCAACCTTCCCAATTCCTAACCTATTAGCGTGATTAGTACTTAAGCGTATAACCCGAACGCAAAATAAGTAAATATATGGCATTTTTTTAAATTATATTTCATCCATTGGTCTACAAAATTAATTATTGCTAGGATCCCTAATGGAGATTTTACAGTGTTTTTAAATGTCAAGGCCCTAATGACCTCTTTGTGTCGATGGGCCTCTAAAAAATAATAATAATAATAATTATTATTATTATTGCTAGGGGTTTAAGCAGGAGCAATTTTGGATTCATCTAGAAGTCTGTTCCCTGTTTTTTTTTTAATATGAGCTAGCTTGATGTGTGTCCACCATCGGGATAACATGTTATAAAGATTTATTTTTTTTCTTCCTAGTTTAGGAGTTTTCTCTTAAAGATGGCATGTTCTGTATGTTAAAACTATAATTTTAACTCTAGCAGCGTGATTGCGATCTACTTAATCTCCTCCAGCAAAAATTTTCAGTTTTAAGAATTTTGGGGGTATCTACAATACTTACTTATTACGTAATCAGGATGAGAAGTTTGAGAAAAGCCCCGGACAGACAAACAGACATCACATGTACGTTCCGCTTGTTTAGTGTGGACTCTTCAAGAAACAATTCCAGCTGATGAATCATCTCTTCTTCTTTGTTGGCCTTTGGTCTGTTCTATTAACCAAGTTAAATCATTAAAATGTTCTTAATTTTCCAACTCTTAGTCCTTTTACAAGCTAGGTTCGTCATAGCCTGATCAGTCCGGTTCTGAGGCAAGTCCTTGATTCTTTTTGAGATCTAATATTTTTTATACCGGGCAGGAAGTTAACCTCACCCAGAAGCCCTCCACTTTTATTCAGGCTTGAGGCCGGCAGTGACGCTGATGAGCTACTCAATTCACACAACAAACGCCACAGGCGTTTTTCATCATCATCATCATCATCATCATCGTCTACCTTGGGGTAGAGTGCTTGCCTCAGGATACGATGTTCGTGGGTTAAAACCCAGCCGAGGTCAACGGATTTATCTTGAGCGATAAAAATCCGTAGCACAACTTCCATCGGAGGGGAAGTAAAGCTGTCGGTCCTATGTCGAATGTCGCATGTAAAAGAACCGTGGAAGGTATGTGAAAACAAAGAGTTTTCTCAGCAAAATTAATAGTATATTTCACTCTTGTTCATAGAAATCCTTGTGTGCTAATATAATCGGTGGGTTCAGAAAATGGACGTTAAATACCTCAAATAAATGAAAAAAAGAATTATTTAGTTTTTGAATTGTCTCATTGTAATCTTTCGTACACCAAGATAAAGTATTTATTATTTTGTAAGCTGTGCGTTGTTATGTTTCTTTACTTCCTCTCGACTCCTCGGAGAGAGATTAGTATTGTGATCGTAAAAATAAATAAATCAAACTCAAGATTTTTATAAATATGGACGTTTCGAAACCGAAAAAGTGGTTTGCGCAATGCCGTCTGAATTCGTACTAGTGCCGAAACCATTTTACCGACCGGGCTAGAACTTGGTATCTAAGATTTCCATAAAGTTCCCCTGAGATACCTTTTAGAATTAGTTATTTAGCCTTAAAATTAGGGTTGGTTTATTTTAGGGCGAAAAGAGAAAAAAATAGGTCTTCTCAAAATCCGCAATGATTATGATTATATTTTGTATCTAGAAATTGCTTAACATTACAAATAAAATTGTAGTTTTCGTTTTCCTTTGAAAATACTTTACATTAGCGGGAATTTCCAATTCTAATAATATCTCAAACTTTTTGAGATATGAATTAACTTAATAGGATATATTGTAAAGTTGTAGTACGTACTAATAAAACTAAAAATATTTTATTTGAGATTTATTTTTATCAAATCCATAGTTTCTAGGCTATTGGTTAATATTATTATTATTAGGTGTTCTGCCTTAAGACAGGTCCATTTCTTTGACTAGTAAACTTAGCCCGCCAATGCCTCTGCCTACTTCGTCAGCTCCCAATATTTTTTCTTTTCTTTAAGTCATCCAATATTTGAATAATCCTCGTTTCTAAGCTCCTCTTTCCTTCAATCTTGCCTTCTATGAACGTTATGCTCTTTGGTGGACAGACATGCTCCTCTTTTCTCAATGTTTCTATAACAGTGTATATTATTTCTTTTATGCTCTTTGGTTGAGTATCTCTGCGACAATGTATATTATTTCGTTTCACAAATCTTAATAAGTTTTTAGTTATTGTCTTTATTTTAATATAAAAGAGAAAGTCTGTGTAATGCACGTTTTTTTTTGTTTTTTTTTTCAGTTCTAGCCTGTAGGAGGTATCGACTGTTGGCTAGCACTTTAATAAAGGAAAATGAAAAATGAAATCATCATTGTAAATAGTAATAAGGTATTTTGTTCATGAATAAAAATGTATTTTTCCTCAATGTAACTAGCCGAATTTTCGATTATCTTTTCCAACTTTTTCACGAATTAATTGGGGTATTCTGCGCTATCGTCCCCAGATGATTGCCAACCTCCAGAGCGGCTCGGGAGTAATGAACTCGCTCGTAATGCCGATTCCCTCTCGCACGCCATCCATCTATCACTTGTCATCGTCCCCGTTGCTCCTCCGCACCCTCCATTAAGCTACCCCTGGAGGCGCACATCAGGAAATTAAATAGACGCGCTTCGTGTCACATCCAAATTACAAACCAATGGACGAAACCTGCGTCGGCTGACACAGGCATCACTTTTTGGTTTTAGTTTTTATCCAGTGGTGGAGAAGTCAGAGGTCAAATCCCGACCTCGTGTACAAAGGTATATTTTCCTAAATGAGTTGATTTCCTCTATACAAATGCGTGTACACTTCCTCTAAATGCTATACTCATTCCTATCAAATTAGAGTAAATATGTACAGGTATTATAATGCAGAGCACAAAAACTGGACCGAACTATAAAATGTTTATATTACAAAATATAATTACACCCTACCTGTGACTCCGTTGTCAGGAAATTAGTAGTCCTACACTTTAGCTTTACTCTAATTTTGGTAGAAAGCCCATTCTGGGAGACCTTATTTCGTACCAGAATCCTACTGTATAGTAGTACAAGGTGGGATGGAAACAATTAGACGATCTATGCTGAGGAAAGTGATGGACAACGTGCTGAGGTTTGCCTGACGTCCGGGGGAGCTCACCTAAGTGGCATTATCTTTAAAAAGTGAAAAAGTGTAGTATGTAGTTTGCTTTTATTTAGCTAGTGAATCTTTATTTTTTAATTAAAGTGTTAATTTTCAAGCTACTAATCGTCTTATTGTTTCAGCCTCACCTGTATTTTGGTAATACAAAGGTCCTTTAAGTACGGACTTCTGACTACCGTTTGTAAGGCCTTTTATAGCACCAAAATACTAATATTCAGTGGAATTCCATGACATAAGTCAGTAGCGCGTCTTCCTACTAATCTGAGGATCCAGGTTCCAATTCACGACGTGGTTGAAAATTGTATGTTTGGTGGGAATTGAGGCATCTCCTATTACAATGATAGTTTTTTTTTAACGCGTTTATGTAGCCGTTCGGGTTACACGCATATAATATTATCCACGCTAATGTGGTAGGGATGAGGATGACAGAGTTTTAGAGGAAATGTGCCCACATTCACGCGGAGAATGGAAATCAATTTAGAAAAAAACACCTTTAGTTCACCATACCGAGATTCGAGCTCCAATATCCCCATCATTTAAAGTCCAGTCTATTTTTAGAGTGACGCCTTAGACGATACTACCACCGAAGCGGGTAATCCTTGGTGTTAAACGTGCACATAAGAATTATGATTCAGAGTAGGAATCTGATGGTGACCTCCTAAATCCATGTCTTCCAGGGGTTTAAATCTTCGCTGAAGGAATTTGTCGATATCGAGTAAGTTTGAACACTTGCGCCTTTTGGAACAAAAGTTGAAAGCAGAAATCAGAGAAAGTGATCGCGTACAAGTTACTTTAGCGAATACATCGCCCTTTTCTTGCGCTAGGTTCTGTAAAAGATCAGAGTCTTGACGTTATAAAATTGTTACTCGCGACTTCATGTCGAAAAGTGCCCACATTCCAAAGATCCGTCGCCCGTTCAAGTTCTAACTTTGAGCACATTCCCGGAAATTGAATAGGAAAAAACCATTCTCGGTACACCCGACCGGGATTCGAACTCCAATTTCTCAGTCAACCACAGTTCTGTCCAACACAAGAGTGACGCATTAGAATATTTAGCTACCGAAGTGGGATAAAATTATAATTAATTATGTATTTTTAAATTCATTATTGATGGCTAGGCCTCTAACATATTGGAGCCCCAGAAAATTAAAAGAATGTATAGCCACAATTAGGGGCCTATGTTTTAAAAATACTTTAAATTACTTCAAAAGGGATTAATTATTTCTAAAAAAGCCATCTTTTGTTGAGGGACTTGAGCACTACTCGAGTCACCATTGGTAGCCGTAAAATTCCCTTTCCAGTAACTGGATATGTGCCTTGCCACTGCCACATATAAATTATGACCATTTTTGACATGTAATTAAAATTACTAATACTATTACTAGATTTAGTAGAGTACTTTACAACCATAAAAGTTTATTAGCGCTAGTGCAGCAAAGTTTAACAGTCCATCTTAGAGTTATTTTTTCTGTATGATTACATTGTTTTAAATAGCAAGTTCAACATAAGGGTTAGTGTATAAACCCGAATGGGTAGTAAGACGCGGTGCTAAAAAATATAACGTAAGGGCTATTAACGAGTCTAAATCAAGGAGTTAGCTTAGAGGAAATTAACCCGCATTAGTGTGGAGAGGGGGTGAGAACACCATAATGATGAATCAATCACAAAACCAGCGGAACCAGCGGGCGAGTTTGCGAAGAGAAGTGACATACTTTGTGGTGCAGTTGCATAGTAGGACTTAGTACGTCTCAAGTGCGGCGCTATACTAAATACAAAACGACACATACGCGAAACTGGCTCATTCCGTTCTGGTCTAGGTAGTTGTCATCTTGTATTTAGTTTAGCACCGCACTTGAGGCGTACTAAGTTCTACTATGAAATTGACCCTTTATTTTATAATGATTCCTGACCCACGCCGGTGGGAACTTGGTCTTATAAGTTAAAATTTCCCGGTAAATTTTCAATGGTAAAATTTCTAGTAATTTGTGTTTAGAATTGTCCGCAGTGGAGGCTTGCGGCTTACCAAGTGAGTGAAAGGGCTGAATTAAAAGAGGCGGCACCTATAGCCTATGCATAAGTTAAAGTTAGACCCTTTCCCTTTCTCCTGGGATTTAATGATCCAACATTTTACGTTTGAAAATGCTCATCTCCCGGTACCAACGACGTGATACCCGGCCGCCTGACTACCGACGGCGACGCTCACGCACGCAAGCACACACACACACACACACACACACACGTCGTGACACCGATACGGTGACCACACACGCCACCGCACGGGTATTGTCATTGCCACACAGCCCGCCGTTGCTCAACGCGACAAAGACCCAGTAAGGAAAGTGTTTGGCTGTTCGTTCCGCAAGGCCCGGGCCGAGCCCAAATACGCTAGTCTCACCTAATGTAAAGTCTATTACGTAAATTTAAACACAGAACCATCAAATGGTTTGTTACGGGACGAGCCGTAGGCATTTGTTAGCAAATACTAAATCCAAACAAATAATTACAATAATTAGATACCCGTCTCGGTGGCCACACAATCTAAGGTGTCACCCTCGCAATAGACTTGACTGCCGATGACAGGGAGATCGGGGTTCGAATATGACCGTAAGAGACACATTCAGGTCACCAAGAGCTGTAGTCAACACGTGATTATGGTAAGAGAAATGGGATCGTTGTAATTCCTTTATTGGTACGCTTTGATATAATGTTTCTAGCATTAAAGTCCTTAGAAGGAATCAAACGGACTCTATCCATTGTATTTGTTTAATTTAAATAACTAAACAATTTTATAGAAAAAAGAATATATATTGAAATTTTTCAT
This sequence comes from Timema genevievae, assembly GCA_902155825.1. Classification (NCBI taxonomy): domain Eukaryota; kingdom Metazoa; phylum Arthropoda; class Insecta; order Phasmatodea; family Timematidae; genus Timema; species Timema genevievae. The sequence continues at coordinate 333,552 of CABFWO010000337.1, forward strand.
TTTGGAAAATTTTACGGAAAACTTTATAACGGTCAGTTTTTCAAGACGGAAAATTTATTTATTTTTCTTCTGGTGCGATGGGAGATAATCTCAATATTTGGACATAAAAAAACGTTCGACATAGCTTCTTTAGCAAGAAAATATAAATGAAGTAAAACTGGTTAACAGGAAAGTTTATTTACCAAACTAAACTAGGTTGTTTCCCACATGACTTTACTCACATGGCCACTAAATCACTCACCCGTAACTTCTAACAATGTGGTAAATAAACAAGTTGTTTTGTGGTTCTAAGGCTGGTCATACACGCTCGACTCCGAGCTCATCAATAAATCAAATAATCTGGTTTCTCATGCTCAACGGAATTCGATCATGTGCGGCGGTAGCTTGGCTCGTCAGCCGATCAGATTGGATGGCTCGGCTCGTCGTGCAAGTTGGAAGATCTGACTCGCCATCGCGCCAGATTGAACGTGTCGGTCAGTGTTTGGCCAAATCCAGCATTCTGCATTTGGCAGCAACGAAATTAGATTAAGTTTTTTTCCCCCCATTTTAAAATAAACATTTTTCAATTTTGTTATATGTTTTGAAATATGGTAAAATGGTTTCCACCATGTTATCCCAAGAAAAGGGAAGGAGGGAAGGATTGAGATCAATTCATGCCGTAAGATTCGTTTCATCGCAGGCCACGAAAATAGCCGGCTGTTACCGAAACAAAATATTCATGGAACATGAATTTTCAGACTGATTAGCATTCATTACAAAATATCATGGATAAGATTATAATAATTCACGACAAAATAATTGCAAATCTCTTACTCTTTGATTAAATTTTTAAAACGTTAGTAGGCCTGAGGAAGGAAGCATTATAGAGGAAATCTACCTGCATTTGCATGGAAGGAGATTGGGAAACCATTTAGGAAAAACCACAATCAGTAGAACCGACCGGGATTTGAGCCTCGATCTACCCATCTTCAGCAGACCAGACTGACACGAAAATGACGCCTTAGACCATTAGGTCACTGAAGCGGGTTTTATTTAATTAGTTGTCACGGTCTTTTAACGGATAATTTTTGGTATCTATATAATTTTTCTCTTGCTACCCTTTTGGACGCGTTAAAACTTGCGTTTCAGTGAGTCACTTCCAGGGGAGGCGCTAGGCCATGAAAAAAGAATAATTACATTTTATAAATAATATTTTAATATTATGAGTTTTACTAACCATTGCTATAGAATTGATTGAAAAAAAGTTCATATTCTACTATGGTCAGATTGAAGCAATTCATAAGATTTTTAAGTTTTATAGTAAAAGTTTTTCCATCCTTCTTTAAATTCGCTACCAGATGTAAAGAAGTGGTTCTTAACCTTTTATTACTCGCGGCCCTCTAAAAATCCTAAAATATTTGCGCGGCCCTCTAGTTTTTACTAACATATTAATCATTAAAATTAATTCTAAAATAGTGGTTTTATTTACTGATTATAATATCAAACAAATAAAAATAACAACAGAAATTAACTTAACTAAATGTATTTTTTGTATTTTTGAACATTTTCCACTAATTTTTCTATTCTTGTTTCAATTGTATTACTTAGTGCTATTCACATGCAGGAGTCGATTCGGAGTCGATTTCACTGCTTCCTTTTAATATTTACCATAGTGGAAAATACCTTTTCACATAAATAAGTAGAAACAAAGGGCAGAAAATTTTGAATGGTGATGGTAAACAAATGGGAATTATTTGTACCATCCGTAATGTCTATTATACATGCTTCCCCTCCATTCACCCGACAAATCGAGAGTCCACTGTACTTAAATGCTTAAAATCATCGAATTCTTTCTTTCAAAACGTACAATTTAAGATAATTGACTTCAGTAATAAACAAATAACATTTTTAGTTTTTTTAAGCCCCCAAAAAAACCTTTCGTGGCCCCCAGGTTAAGAATCGCTGATGTAGAGTATTTAAAAAAAATTTATATATCCTTCTTATTGCATAAATATAAGGATTTTTTTTAGCAAAAATTATATTATTTATATATAATTTTCAATTTTATGTCAATAAAAAAGTTTGGAACCCCAAATATAATATATATTATGCTATATATGATTTAAACTTAGCGTTTGGAAAAACAACAACAAAAACCTCATAATATCTGACAGAGCAAATGTCTCCAAATATCTCAGACAGTCGCTGCCGGGAAATTGCAACTCTGTCGTTTGGCAATAGTAATAATAAGCCACCCAGGAGAGTGAAATAAAGAACAACATGGATCCCAAACACTGATAAAATGTAGGAAGGAGTTGGATCACACTATGGCCCTATCTTATAAACTGTGCCATAGTCGAGCCATATAAGGTAATCTTGATAACTTTTATCGTAAACTGAGTGTACATTCATGATTTAAATAGAAAGAGGAGGAAGGTAAAGGGGGTAGAAATAAAAAAAAGACCAAACCGAGCATGTTTCCGTTTCCCAACCACCACCTTTATCCAGGAAAAGCAATTTCCTCCACCTCCACAAAGCCATCCCAGCGAGAAGACAAGGGAACGATGGTACCAGCCATTCCTACTTGCCCTCCTCAGAGCAAAGAACAAACCTAACGTTTTGATTGGCCTCGGTGATCGTTTTACCGTGCTCAGCGTCTATTGGTGTATTTACGCTAATGGGGTAAGGTGGAGGAAGGTAGAATCTTAGATCAAAGATAAGGTCTACGCGCAATTAGGTGGAGTAAGATTGGTTGACTATTCAGGATAAAATAACTTAAGTACACACGGCCAGGCTTCAAACCCCGACCTCCACATCACCAGCAAATCGGAACTTAAAAGGTTTACGCGCTAACCCGTGTCCCACCTATGCGGGTAGTGTCTCATTTTCATAGGAAGACATCTGATAACTGGAAAAGTTACTAAACCTATTTTAATATATTCATACGTCAAGTCATGTGATCTGCGGCTGTCACTTTAGATATTTATTATCATGAACTATAAAATAGCATTAATGATACAATAACATTTTATTAAAGTTAACCACAAAATGTTTTTATTTTCTAAAGGTCTTTTCTTATCAAATTAGAATGTAGTGAGTACTATTACATTCCAACTTCAAGATTGGTATCTTTAAAAAAAAAAATTTTTTTTCCTATTCTTCTTCGCTTGGGACGTGGGGAAAACTCAACATAGCCACAACGGTGAACAAGTGGGCTAAGGCGTTAGACTAGCATTAAGAGTTTCTGGATTTACAGGTTAATATCCCGGACAGAAACGATGGGGTTGAATTTATCTATTTTTTCTCTCCTCCTTCCACGCAAATGCGCGTGCTTGTCTTCTTGGATACATTAATAATAGCTACAATTTTTTCTCTCTATAAAATCGTTAGTGGAACTGTGTTCAACCGTAAGTAATCACTTATATGCACATATCATAACAGACTGACCTTGCAGCGAGGTGTGGAACAAGTTCTGTTGGAGGAAATGAAGACAAATTTATTAGGTAGTAAAATAAGTAAACTGCTGTTAATTTAATAAAAGATCTCAATAAAGAGAATTAATAGCGCACGACGTAATCAACTAGTCCCTATTCTCGCATCAAGGTCAGCTACTCGTCGCAATCCCATTAAGGCAAGGTAAGTTCGGTTTATACGCCTAGGCACTAATTACGCTAATGGGTTAGGGATGAGGAAGGTTATATTTAAAGGACGTGTACCTGCATTTGCGTGGAGAGTGGAAAACCACTTAGTAAAAAACACCCTCAGTACACCCAATTGGGATCGAACCACGATCTCTCGGTCATCGGCAGTCTAGTTTATCGCAAGAGTAGCGGCTTAGACCATGCGACCACCGAAGCGGGTAACAAGGTAATAACTAATGAAATGGCCAAAATATATTTGTATTATTTTAAGTAGTTGGGATTTTAAAATAATATTTTAAAACTAATCTAAAAGCACCGCAACTATTGCTCACGAGGATTAAGGCTTCAGAATCGTCTGGTTCAGTATGCCCGTAAAGCAAAGGTCAGGGTTAGAATCCCAGTTGGGGGGGATTACTGAGATAATTTTTACTTGAGTATTTCTAAGTTCTCTCCATACCTATATTAGTACGTTTCCTTATTTATACCCCTATTGGATATTAGATAACCTGCATCAGTGGTTAAAATGGTCTAAGGCGTCACACTCACAATATAATAGATGCCATGTGACGGGAGTTGGGATTCGAATACCAACAGACTGAGTTGAGGTGACTATACCCGGGTGGTTTCCGACTCTCCCTTCAAGCAAATACGAATACATTTTCCCCTATGTACTACCCTCATCATCTCTACGCCATTACCATCAATTAGCCAATATTAGCCCGGACGTGTGTTTAGACACAGAGCACCAAGATAAAAAAAAAAGACGTGCCCAAAATGGCGGCGTTACCTTATTTGTGTAAGATTGTGGGGATTTTAGGGTGAGGAGAAATTAACAAAAACAAGTGATGGGGGGAAGGGAGGGTTAGGGGAGGCTGTGCTTCCAAGCCAATAAGGTTTTTTTTAAAGTCCTTCCCCAGTGAATGCTTGAAAATTAGAA
>CABFWO010000337.1:338993-361728 GCA_902155825.1 Timema genevievae
CCCCTTCCCAAATAGTTTCCCACTTTCTCTACAGGAAAATGAAGGTACATTTCTTCCAAAATATTCCTCCATCATTTCTATCCCATTAGTGTAAATATTCTGATAACCTGGATTAGAAGTAAGACAGGAAACACGGAGGGGAAACAAAAGGTGTCAGAACAAACACAACATCCAGTGCCCCTGCCGTCAATTCAGTACCGTAAAAGGGTAGGCCCGAATTTAACTAATGATATATTTCTGGGCCGTTTCGCAGGAATATAACTCTGGACTCTTAGCTCAGTAGATAAATCGCGCTACCGAATGAGCTAAAAGCTACTTCCCTATTACTATCAATAAATGTAAAACCTTGGATTCAACCATGCTTCCGCGTTTTATTTAAATGTTATTATTACATTAGATGTTTCCAAGGTAATATCACAACTAAGGAGCATAGGTTTCCTTGACCTGAAGTCAAACTCCCTAACCGCCACAGGAACAGTTACCTATTTAATGGTACGTTCAAAACAAGCTATCAACGATATATTATAAATAGGGGAAATTGGTGAGAGAAAGTTGAGAGAATTGAACCGAGATTGAACCGAGATTGACCCGGAAAGGAGGTGAAAACCCACCACCGAAAAAATAAATAGATAGAAGTATCATTGAGCTGTCAACATTGAACCTTACGTTGCGAAACAGGGCACACTATCAGCAGGGAAAACGAAGAATGATACCTGAATCGTTAGGCATGCACGACTGCACGAGGACTTAATGTCAAGATCATCTCATATGAGTTGCCAGTGACGAGGTCAGGGTTCAAATTCTGGCCCAATTTCCCACTTTTCTCGTAAGCAATAATGGATACAATTTTATCAATTCTACTTACCTCATCTCTACCATCTTATCGTAATTAAAATACACAGAGGCCTGACGCGGTGCAAACCACGACTGACTGTCACAGAGTTAAGAGTCTACTACACTATCCGTGAAACTTACAAATGTTTGTTATACTAACTGTGGAAAAGTGACATCACTGGTCAAAAGACTGACAGACTATCCGTGTCCACGTCTTATGGCCGATACCTTAGCGAGTCTACACTCAATATCACCTCCGAGGTAACTGCAGGTTTTATGGAGGAAACCTTATCTTTGCTCTCTCCCTGTTAACCGTTGCCAAGTCTCCCCACTTTATTATGCCTGAAAGCGGTGAGCTGGGGTAAAAAGAAGCTAATGGCAACATCGACGAACCAGTGTTGCGAAACTTGTCTTATATTCAGGGGAAGATTGACCATACTAAAACAAGAAAATGACAACGCTGTTTTCCGATAGTATGAGTGCAGTTTCCTCAGAGGTGATATCCAGTGTAGCATACTCTCCACGGAACCAGCGATGGATGACGGTCGCCTGCAGAAAGCTAATAAGGTCACTACTTTCAAACCCTATTTGATATTACTTCTCCCCCTCCATTTCCCCTACAACCCCTCACACAAAATGACATTTGTTCGTACTTAAGGTGGGAGTCCAGAGGAAGCGAGAAAAAGTCTGTGTTTTTGTAGTTTTTATAGAAACAAATTTTTTTTGTTCAAGATAAATAAAATATTTCTCCAGTAGAAACATAGTTTACTTTTCCTCACATGGCGAAATCCACAGTTGATTAATATCTGTCAAGGGTGCTCTGGAATATAATGACAACTTTTATCTTTATTTAAAAAACTTATCATCTAATACCGCTATGTTCATGATGGATATTCAACAAATTATTGTTGATATCACCAAGTGAAGAAAATTAATTTCTATGTTTGTGCTATTTAGTTTGGCCAGGAAAAAAAAATTGCAATAAAAACCGCAAAAAAGCACCGGCCTTTTCTCGCGTCCACTTCTATCCCACCTTAATTTAGGGCCTAATAGGTTACTAAAATGAGTACAAGGCAAAGAGTGTCGCGTGAACTAGCAACTATCAGGCTGCCATTAGCAAAATTAGGAGAAATAGTGAAAATTTTTGAGTGAGTTGTCGCTATCATACTGGGTAGTATTTATTATCGCAATACAGCTACAGTAAGAACTCGGTAAGAAGAGCCTGTTTGAAAATACCAACCTATTTTTGTTGCGGCCAGCATCGATAACATGTTCACACTTATGATAGCACTTAAAGTCTGTTCACCGTAGGAATTGTTTTCTGAAAGGCCTTTTTCCTTACCAGAAATCTATTATATAGTAGGATATAGGTAGGAAAAAAGACCTTTCAGAGAGTAATTCCTACCGTGAATGGAGTATATCAAAAGAAACAACTGCAGATAACATTTATTGACGTATAAATATATGGAAAGTCTTAGTAATGTTTGAAACTGTTCTTATTACCGTGTTTCTACTATACCTGTATCCAAACCAGAAAACCAAACAAAAGATTGATGACCTAATGATGATGATTATCTAAACGTTACAAGTTAGCAAGTTGGAGTTCTTATATTTTGAATTAAACAAAGACAATCTCTTTGTTTTGAGAAAATACATTCCATATCCCTTTTACAACTGAAGGTAGAGAGACCCAACATTATGAAAACTTGGAATTTCACCTATAAATACCTTGTTCCTTCTATTTAGTTAACTTAAAAACATCTACTAATTACGTTGAGCATGAAACAAACTGTTGTGCTTTTAAATGAAATTTCTCGAATATTTCGTGAAAACACGGTTTATAAAAAGAAGGTGTAATAAACCATAACTTTTTATTGATATTTACAAATATTCTTTTATAAAAGGAATTTTATTTTTATTGGTCTCATTACATATGACAACACATTGTTAATACTTTTTATAGCATTTATAAAACCTGCCTTCCATTTTAAGGGTGTAAACGATAAAGTATAAATTCTTCCCCCACCCCATAAAAAAAGCCTTATGTTAAGCATATGCTATCTATTTAAAATATTTTCAAACTTATTGTTTAAAATTATGTGTTAAATAGCCAAGCTATTAACCTATATTTATTAGTTACGGAAAATATTAACCGCATATAAACATCATATTTTTTCATTTGAAAAATAACCCCTGGACACAGGAATCGAACCAGAAACTTTTGACTTAATATGTCAATACTCAAACCACTGAGATATCCAGGAATCGTACCATGCCAAGGGTCATAGTGCATTGATGTACGAGTACTAAGCCAAAGGTCCCGGGTTCAAATACCATGTTCAGGTATCATTTTTCAATTTAGAGAAATTATAGTTTAAAAGCTAGACAAATTTTAGTTGTGACTTTGTAGAAACTGAGGATCTTCGATCAACGGCAAGGTCCACCGTTTAATATTTCGATCTTTATCATGGCAATCTGATGACCTTGAACAACAAAGTTTAGCACAGCTTTATGATTATTAACACCGAAATATAGAGGTAACTTTTGTGTTTGGTTTACAAAATATAGGCATATAAAGACTAACTACGGCACTATAATGGTGCTTACTAGTTACTACAATGATAATAGTTTTGTGATAAAAAAAAGTGGCGTAATTTATAGAAAATGTTATTAATTGAACCCTCCCATCACTCCTCAAAGCTGACACCCTAACGATGCTACAAAGAAACATGCCATGCAAATGTGAATTCAAAAATTTGTTTAAAAATATTATTTAAGAAGAAATTTCATTTGATTTGAATGCAATTTTTTCGGATTGAAGGAGACGCAAGTTAATTTCAGTAATTTAATAGTTTTTTTTAATAAAAAAACAAGTTTTTGGCGAACATGAAAAAGTATTGCTTGATCAGATGCGTTTATTTTGCTTTTCCACACATAACAATATCAAAAGGGCTAGGATTTTGATGACCTAAAAATTTGTATAAAATGCCCTATTAAAAATGCATTTATGACCAAAAAATGTAAACAAATGCTCTTTAAAACTAAAAAATATGACAAAAATAATATTTTTTTCCCTTACTAAAACAAGTAAACCAAAACGAAACCTTAAAATGTAATTTAACGTTCCGTTTCTGTGCCAAACCTAAAGTTTTTATTTTGTCAATATAAAATATTCCATATAAAATAAAACAAGGAAAATACATAAAAATTCAACTTACATTTTCTGACAGTTTAATTTGACATGGCAAACTTAAAGAGTTTTTATTTCAAAAGTCCAAAATTGCAATGCACAACAAAAATCATGTGCAGATTTTCGAAAGAGAATGGTTTTCTATTATCTGCTAGCAACGCTTTAAACATAGAGAAGCTCTTTTCCACTTCTACTGACACCACAGGAGCATAGGCCTACTTGAAATAAATTACGTCGCTTTGTTCAAAATCTCCTGAAATTTCACCAAGGGAAAAGTTTTTCCCTGATAGCACACCTGCAATCAAGTAAAGCATTTTCATATCCTTCATTAAAAAAACTTGATCAATTTTTTTTGCACAGCCTTTTTTTCCCACTTTTCCAGTCACAATATTTAGGTCATTCACAACTTTCTTTATCAAATCTATTTGATACACTAATAGCACTGCTGACTTCTCCAAGGATTTAATGGCACTAGGCAGAAATCCAAAGTTCTACTTTAGGTAGGAAAACTTACCTGCAATTTCAGGATCAGAAAGAAGTTCCTGTGCAACTTTAATTGAGGTTGCTTCATTGCTGTCAAATGAGTCGATATCTTTTTCACAACTTGGAAGCTCTCACAGTAATAGTTGCATGCTTCAATCCAAGTGCCCCCACCCCCGGTTAAAATGGAAGCCGGCGGCAAAGGAACGTTCGGGGCCTACGACTTGAATGATGCTACTCGAGATGGTGCCGTCAGAAAAACTTTCTTCACGCACCCAATCAGCTCGTCAACTTCGATGAATTGCCATCGTATCTCTTCAGCAACCCTGTGACAGGCATGTGCTAGACATGTTAGGTGCACCATTTTTTAGAACAGCGCTTTCAGAGCAGGATATTTTCGTGTTGGATGCCAATCGGGCCATATTAAGCTCAAGGACCTATAATAATAGAGTTTGCTTATTTTAGAAAAATTAACTTTTTCTAAATGTTCCCAAATAATGCGAAAATGTTCACCAGGGCCATCTTCTTCCATCGTACCTACCAATTCGTTAGCTACATATCGTCCTAAAGAGTTAGTTGTCTCATCCATACACACTCATATTTTCTTTTCTGCTATTTTTTCTCGTATCTTCTTCATGGTGTTTTCATAGCAACGGCTGACATAATTTTTTCTTAGTGTGGAGGAGTCCAGCAAAGACTTCCCAGTGTGCTTTTCTGAAAAGCAAGGGAATATCAGCACAAATGAAGGCTTCGCACAACTCTTCGTAAAATGCATAATGTTTTGAAGACTCAATGGTTTGGCCAAGGAGCATTTGCTGTAGTTTTTTCTCATCCTGGAATCACTGAAGACCTCGTTTGTGTTTTTCTCTCTTGACATGCTGATGCACAGTATATTTATTTTCTGCGGCAACTCTCACCGTCCCATATTTTGCAATATAGTATCTGTCCAATGGTAGAGAATACTTTTTCACCATTTTTAGCAACGAAAAGTTTTATTTTATGTGAGGCACTTTCTTTCACTTTAGGCACGTTGAATGTTAAAATTCACATAAACAGCACGTGCAGCTTCCGAAAAATGTAGAGAGACAATGAGCCACCGTTATCTGCAAAACTTTCTCAGACTAGTTTAGACGAGTTCATTTACAGCCTTAATATGCTAGAGGGGAGGGGGAAGAGCTATCCAGCTATCACCGGCTTTAAGGAAGAGACGGGGGAGGGGTGTAAGTAGTCTAACCACCGTCTTGGCACCACCATTTGTTATAATGTGTGCAGAGATGTTCTAACCATGGGTAAATGACTAAAAAATAACAAAAAAATGACTTAAAATAACCTAAAAACCTTTAAAAATGCCATATTCGCGTAAAAACACGGGAAAATGCATAAAAATTCCTTAACAAAGCTACTTAAATCAGCGAAGTTTCTTATGAAACACATTTTTATATACTTGAACAACGTTCCAGGTTTGCCAAAAAAAAAAGTGCAAAATCATCAAAATCCTAGCCCTAAATATCAACAGTTCTTGAGTATTTGTCGAAGGGTGTAAGCCCCATCTACAGATTCCGTATCCGTTAAGGTGCGTAATATTCCGTAAGAGATTGACTTAACATGAACAGATTGCAGTGTCCAAACAGTCCTTCCTTATCCTTAATTCCTTAGTTCTTATCACTCCGTAGAAGTTGACTCAACTTTAACTTTCTAAGGACTAGTCGATTTGGACCGCCAAGGACTACCAATCAGAGCAATAATTAAGTAACCGTGGGCACGTATTGAAATGAGAGCACCAAAGGCATTATCGTAGCAATTACTCTAATTGGCTCATGTTTTAAATATATTATTTGTGACGACACAGCCTACCTTTCAAATGTAGCCTATCCTAGACGTTTTATCTAAACATGTTGTGTTAGTGATTGTTCAGCTGTGATATCGTCTGCTTGCACCTAGCTATAGAAAATTTTATTTCGAAGAGTTTAATTGGACGTTGTTCAAACTTTCTCATTGGTTGGCACGGTCACGTGATTACGAATGCGGACTGTGTGGATGTGATTTACATTGCTAAGGACTATAAAGATGCGGAGCTTACGGACTCTGTAGATGGGGCTTTAGTGCCATTTGGCCAGCAGCTTTTGAAACTAAGACAAAAATACAAGTTCGAATTTTGCTATATCCACGACAATTAATATTCAAGAAATAATGAATTGTTGAAAATTAATTTAAACGTACATTCAGTTAACCTTGAAAGGCAGCAGTCTCTTCTTGACGGATTAGACTATGTTCCTCTCCTATAGGTTATACCATAGTGGAAACGGAGTGTACCTCCTGAAGCAATATTTCATATGTCTTCGAAAAAATATTTTTGAAATAATAGCTATAAACATAAGAACATCAGATAACGTTTCCTCCCCCACCTCCCCCAAACTTCCACCTTAAATACCCTAAATTCACATGTTTCAGTAGTTTGGTAGTTTATTATTTTGCAAAATTCCTTGTTTTTTCCAAACACAAGGAAACCCTTGTTTGTGTTTTCCTAGCTCTGCCAGTGTTGCATTTTTTCCCGAATACGTGGCAACCCTGCATTTTAAAGTAGGGTATAATAGTGTAACAAAAACAAAACGTTTACAAGCTCCTTATTTTGTGCAAAGATTTTTTTTTTTACATAGTAGGGCACGACTTTCTTGACAAAATATCTGGTGGCACGAAGAAGGAAAACCGCCGAGGTAAGGGACCTGTGCAACCTGGCAACGCCGCACAGTTTTATAATCTGCGGTCAACCTCAAGCCCTGGCCTGGATTAACTAAGGAGGACAGCGAGTCGTTGGTTCCAGCACGAGTTTTGGAGACGCGTCATCAAAATAAAATTATGTCGTGATACCTTTCAAAGTGTCAAGGAAGAAGATTTTATGGATGTCATCCCTAATTAGTAGCTATACCCTGATTTTGATGGGAGATCCGTTCTGGAAGGCCTTTTACCCTACCAATATATTACTGTAGATTAGGGTTTTGATACGAAATAAGGCCTTGCATAGCGGGATTTCTAACAAAATCAGGGTATATGTAACAAAAAGAATTTTAAGAAACGGATTAATGTTAGAAAAAAAATCACTACACAAATATATGTAAATTTGAAGTGGTTTTCGGACGCGTCTTTAGACCTGCAGAGAACACATAGGTTTACTCTAAGACAGTGTCATGTCGTTGAGTATTGCCAGGGTAAGCAAAGTTAGTCTGATTTTCATGGGAAGTACGTTATATGAAAACTGGAAGCTCATGTTGCCAATATGACGGGAAAAAATATTACAACTGTACTGACATTATTAGTCAGACTAATTAATTAACGGTATGAATAAAAAGTAAACCGGAATTCATAAGAAAATATGATTGAAAACCTTTTGATAACTTTTTAGATGGACTTTATAATTAATAAACCTAATAATAAATATTTCTATAATGGCAAATGGTAGTAACTTTATATCAATGTTGGTGGCCGAAAGTAGGCTTCCGATTAAAATCAGGGTTTGGTTGAAACTGTGTAGGCTTACCTGTGAATTGTTATCATTTAGTAGAACACTAATTGGTCAGGCATAAACGGAAATAAGTGCAATTTGAGGTATAAAATGTTGGTCAAATGGGGGGAAAAGTGAAGTAGAGCACAAATATATTTTCAAAAAGCTTTGCTTACCCACAACACGCAACTGTCTTAATTCCGTAACGAATGTAAGTACAATCTAAGCAACCAAAATTAGCAAACCCTTTTTTTGTAACGCGTTTAAGTTTCAAGCTTACATGATAAAATTAATATATTATTTGGGTACCGGTCTATCAAAATATTTATTAGAAATTATTTCAGTTATAGCGGTGGCGTAAGGAAGGTACCCGACAAAGCAGTCCTGATTAGAGTGCAGTTAGAATTTATGCTTACATTATCTTTTATTATCCTCCCTTCTCCAAAAAGATACTGGTGGTGCAGTTCCTTAAAACTCACCCTCCTAATACCGTTACCTTAGTTAAGATCGCAGCAAGTATTGATCCTAGGGCACATTAATACAAACAATAGATAATTTTATCTCTCTCTCTCTTAACTTTCCCATACCCATAGAGAAAGTATTGTAATCGTTAACATTTTTGACCTCTTAACGATTTATGTCCCAGAACCCAAATAAATGAGTCTTACAATTCTGTACGTCTGTCTCTTCTTGGGGCAACAGCCAAAACGGTTTCATGGGTTTAATTCAAACAGGAACATATCTAGATGTTATAAAAGGCCTAATAACTGCGTGTCTGGGCTACATAAGCTGTAGCTCAGTTTGTGGAAAGCTTATCCAATATTAATGAACCGATGCCCAGGGGACGCTCGAATGTACTAATCGTACATCCTTTCAGTGGATACTCTGTTTTATTTATTTTATTTAGCACCGCGTCTTACTACCCATTCGGGTTATACGCTTATGTACTAATTGCACTAATGGGCTAGGAATTGGGAACGTTGAATTTAGAGGAAGTGAATCTACATTTGTGTAGAGAGAGAGTGGAAACCCATTTAGGAACCCACCCACCCCCAGTTCACCAGACCAAAATTCGAAACTCGATCTCCCCGTCCTCGGCAGTCTAGCCCAACACAAAACTAGCACGTTAGCTAAATAATCCACCAGGCGGGTCGGGGTTCTTTCCATGCCCCGATGAGATGAGATGATGATGAATATGAGGGTGTGGAACTAATGGCAACACTTAAACCTAACTTAAACCTAACTTAAGCCTAATTAATCAAACCCTGGTGTTTATGAGGACTATTCCTCTTTTGGAAAAAATCCGCCGGTACCAGCCGGGAATCAAAACCGGGTCCTCCAGCCAGGGGCTCTGACCACTATTCCACGTGGCCGTTTAGCTTAGTGTTAAATCTTCATACCTCAGGATTTTTTTTAGTTTGATTCTATCCCTAAAATTAAAAATAGTTTTCTAAAGAGTAGCCATATTTAGAAAAATAGTAGATTTTCAAGAACGGCTCCAGACAGTTTGTTAAAAATTGATCATTAGGGAGAGTTTGAAGTAACAAATAGCAATGTATACGTGTGTTTCAGGGAAAAATTGGTTTTTTAGTAGTTTGTTGGTTTTTGTAGATTCAAGTTTTTTCTAAAAAGGGCTCAGGGGATAAATACGAATGTATGTTCTATTCTATATTTTTTAGAATATTCATTTGGGAGTAGTTTACAGTAAATTGATTTTTGAAAATGTGTTCACAACATTGACAAGATTTTTGAGAAATAGCCATTTATTTCGTTAATGCGTTTCCGTAGAGTCTGACAGTTCACATACTTGCATCTCGCCGGCAAGTAAGAGATAGCGCCCATGGTGGCGGACGTGGAAAGCTGACTCAGGCTGCTGAGCCTACCTAGATTTTTTTGATACCTCCCAAGGCTCCAAGTGTCGCCGAATCAAGTTTCCCCTCCGTGTGAAAGCTAGGTCAAGCCGGCCGGCTTTGAGGTAGGTCAGCGCTCCGCACCTGAGAGCGAGCGATCAAGAACCTCCCGGAGTGCGCCAACACTAGCGGGTGGTGGGTCACAGAACTATCGGGGGGGACCCGCTGGCTCGATCACTAACACTAGCGCGCACTCTCTCTCCACTATTGATTGTGTAGAGCAATGGTTCTCAACCTGTGTGCCTCGGCACATTGGAGAACCGCAAACCCTTTGGTGTATTATCAAGTCTGAATTAATGTGTAGACTTTTGCCTGCAACGAGTACAAAAGAAGACGAGCGCTCGACGAACTCAAAACATAAAATGAAAGTCGCTTTTAAATTTATGGGCCCTAATAAGCAAGAAAACAGATTCATCAATCACTTCAAAGAGCCAATTTTTTTTCTCTCGTAAATTTGAGGTACTTATTTGATGTGCAATTTCTGAACCGACTGATCATATAAAAAAAACTAACTTAAATCTAGAGAAGAGCAAACACAACATCCAGCCCCCAGCCGTTAAATTATCACTGTGAAAGAGGAAAGCACCCATTTCCCCAACTATACATTTTTCGTCCATGCTAAGAATTGAACCCGGGACCCTTAGCTCAGTAGACAAACATGCTACCAAATGAACTAAGTTGTCAGACCAATTAATTAATGATTACATTTTGAATTAAAATTACTTTGAGAAGATAAAAAACATTGATGATGTATAATACCAAAGCTCTTTAATTTCTTTATTGGTGTTTGCTGTGGGGATGTTGGGAACGCGAGGAAAGGTGAATGTTTTTGCACTTTTTGCGCCAAAACATTTTGTTGGTCAAAATAAATCAAATATTGCTCCAGCAGAAACCTATAGTTTAGTTTTCTTCACTTGGTGATATCAACAGTTGTTGAAGGGTGTCCTGGAATTTATTGACAACTTTTTCTCATTTAAAAAGTTTCTCATCTAATGACACTATGCTCATCACAGATATTCAACAACTGTTGATATCACCACGAGAAGAAAATTAAACTATTTGTTTATATTGAAGCCATATTTGATTTATTTTGTCAAAAAAAAAGTTTTGCTATAAAAACTGCAGAAAAACAATTAACTTTTCTCGCGTTCTCGACATCCCCACCTTAAGTGTAGCGTCAAAAAACTATTTCAGTCGAAAGTGTGTAGCGAACACAAAAAGGTTTTGAGCTCTTCTCTACACACATCCCCAAGAAAACCAGGAAATCTAATAAAATATTATTATATTAATACATTATATTAAGTAAAACTATAATATAGACAAACGAGCACTGAAAATGTTTCGAATGCTCTAAATTTTAAGACCGGGATTACGATTCAAAAGTAGTTACATACATTAAGAGTGATCCTAAAATTATCCATAGAGTATGTATAAATTCCATCTATATGATAAAGTAGTCCAAGTTCCTGGCTACGGATCCAGAGGTCCTGGGTTCAATCCCCTACGTTTCCAGAGTTTTTCTGTGAAGCAGTGAAGGGTCTGTAACGGGGTCAAATGAGGAGCTTCTTGAAGAAAGAATTAGCAGCTCCAGTTTAGAAAATAGAGATTAATGACCGGAGTGCTCGATGTGCTGACCACATGACACCCTCTATCCGCAAATGTTAGCACTATCACAGCTAATGGCGGCGGCCACTCGGTTAGTATAGCTCGCTTGCTGGCTCACACAATGGCATTTTTTTAAATGTATCTTAAACAATTAATACAAAATGATAATACTTAATTCTGGTTTTTGATTGTTCTAAATCATAGTCTAATTGTCTAAAATTCAAACAAGAAGTTATACTTTCAAATCAATCACCAACTTTTAGACAATCACCACGAGGAAGATAATGTATACCCCGAATTTGGTGTCCAGAACCGACTTACTATTTAAATCAGGGTATGCCGTTCAAATATTAAGAGAAGGGTATTTTAGAAAATACAAACTTTTTTTTTGCGGCTAAAATTGATAACGTTCCAGTTTCCACTATTTTACATGAATAAATAATATATCAATCTAAATAGACAGCTCCACATCACATGAATTGATGTTTGAATACATGGTAGATATAGCTTTTCTAGCTGTCAGATAAGGCCATTACTATGAAAATTGGACTATAGAGGAGTCAGAATTGACAAGAGTAGTTCAATATATTTATTTAGCAGTTGTAAAAAAGAGACGCACACTCTCAAAAGAGAAAGCCGCATAATATAGGGAGTTTTGCGTATAGATGAATTAAAGTAGATCTAGTTAAGTTATGAACTGTCAAACAAGGCCTATCCTATGGAGATTCGATTGTTTATTAACTTTTACTTATTTGAGATAAAATGTCTTAACTTTTTACCGACCCCTTCAACAAAGGGTGGTCTAATTTTCATATAAAGGACCTTTTCTGACAGCTTGAAAAGTTACTAGGTATACTTTCATACAACCATATGCAAAGTCATTTTATCTGCAACGCTCACGTTTGATAGATATTATCAATACCTACAAAATAAATATAATAATATAACAAAATGTTACAAACATTGGCAGGAAAAAATTAGTATGTATTTTCTAATAAAAGGCCCTTAATATGAAAAATGGATTGTATAACCCGAACGAATAAACACACACAAAAACTTGAATTTTATATATATATATATATATATATATATATATATATATATATATAGAGAGAGAGAGAGAGAGAGAGAGAGAGAGTTGATTGACGCTGACTTGGGCGTGATCTCACTCCTGACTTGCGTCAACGCCTTTACCCGGGACCTAGTGTCATGTGATCAAGTCGACCAATCAGAGCAAAATCTAGTTCCCGGTAATCCTAGGTCATAGAATAGGTTAAAGCAGTCTATAGTCAAACGACCGTTTAATGAACCTTGACAGTAAGTTATGAAGCAGAACTGGGACATCTAACGGGCCGCCAAATTAAATATTATTTTTCGGTAGACGAAATTTACCATCTATATTATTATTATTATTATTATTATTATTATTAGCACCGCGTCTTACTACCCGTTCGGGTTATACGCACTTACGCTAATGTGCAATGGTAGGGTGATTGTGAGATGAAATGAAGGACCTACAGTTTAACGTGGAATCCGAACCACGGTGGAGGCCTGGCATTCCTCACATTCACAAGTTGTGATTAATACACGTCTTGTCAGAGGTGAAGGAAGGGTTCGGCAATCAGATAAATCTGTGCCAGGACCGAGGATTGAACCCCGGACCCCTAGCACAGAAGTCTGACACCTTACCCCTAGACCACCAGGTCACCTACCATCTATAAACAGTTTTTATTGACAAAAAAAAAGTTAGACAGTATAAAAAAAATAAGTCAGTGATTCTCCAATAAAACACAACTTAAGGGGGCAGCCTCAGTTAGCAATAAATTGCCGCGCAGCTGTAACCTAAAATTTTAATTTTACAATGTGTTATTTCAAAATATACCGCAGTTCATTCCAAAATAAAATCAAACATAGCTCTTTTTCTTCAAAAACTTGTAGTATGGGTTTTATTAATATAAAAAAAATGTGAAAATGTGACATTAGCTCACATTCAACGACTTTTTAATTATATTTGCAGAGCTATGAGAAAATACTGGATGAAAAAGAGCTCTAGATTTAGCCTTTATCTCTTTCTCTAACAAATAGAGTAATTTTTTGATAGGCTCACAACATAACATTTTAAGATATAAGGGCTTAGAGAGAATGGAGAAGTAGTTCCAGAGAGCCGTGTGGCCTGACAGTGAATGATAAGTTCTCGCTGACCGAGGCCATGGTGAGATAAATGCATTTTTTCCCCCATATATTTCATAGTTTCTTTAATGTCAGGAGTAAATTTTGTAATTTGAGAATTTTAAAAGTGCTTATAAAATGTTCATCGGCAGAGAAGCATGATAATATGTTTTTATTGAGATTATAGAAAATATATGTTCACAGGTCAATCCAAAAATATACAGCATTTTTCGAGAATTTTTGCGAATTTTTCAGAATTAAGAGAATAGCAAAATGTACTGTACTGTTTATATATCCTCACAGCGTTGTAATTCTCTCAAACCTGGACTACACCGCAGGTCTATCGTCTCAAGTTTAAGATCTCTTTGATTCGTGTTTAGTATATATGTACTTCCATAAGAATACATTTCTTAATTCTGGGTTTTAGCCATGAATTTTGTTTTCGTATAGATATATAGTTATAGCTTGTGGTCCACATCAAAATACGTGAGGAATGTGGGCTATACATTTCCCAGGGTTGTTTTCAGAGACTCACTAAATGTAGAGTCACACATTCACCGAAAAACGAGCGCAGAACACAAATTGGGTCACGTGACGAGCTCTAAGCCAATCACAAGATTTCCGCATCATTGGCGCGAGCTGTTCTGCTAAAGTTCAACTCATCTCTATTTCGTCCGCTCTGCCGGAGATGTTCAGCACGAGAGAACCAGTCAAATCTCAAACTCAGCCATCTCAAATCAGTGCGGATGAACATTTGACAACGCATGCGCTGTAGAGCCAGAAGATACCAGACTGCTTCGTAGGCCTTTGTGAGGAGATTTGAAATAACCCGTTAATGTAAAATTTAAAGTGTGTGTGTGTGTGTGCCGATGTATTGGATTGTGCCACGATATAGAGTTATAATTTGGAAACATCCATCGGGAGAATAATCTAAAATATATGTTCATCCCCTATAAAATAAAATATGTTGATAGTCAGCTGTTTTAAGTTTGCAATGCAATGCATCATGGGTCAACATAGAGCATGTGCATTGCTGCACCACTAAGGCAGATTATGTTCTGTATTTTCGGCGAACGTGTGAATCAAGCTTTAATTTGCTTGTCATCTGCTTATGCTCAAGAGAACAGGGCCATTGCAAACCCCCTCGCCTACTGAATGATAAATGTATGTTTGTATTAGTCCTCAATGCTCAGAGTCTTATAAAATTCATAACACCTACAGCTCCAATTATGTTTAAAAAAAAACAAAAGCTTATTATTGCTTCAAGGTACATCACCACGATAGACAGAAGGAAAAACAAAATCTCTCTTTCTCAAATAAATTTCCAGACACGTCCTAGTTAGATTGTGAACCCTGAAGCCTCCATTTTAAAAAGAATGGCACCCAGTTTTCCTGTCTCCCTTAAGTTAAACAACAATACATTCGGTTAAATAAAGCTAGAGCCCCTTTTTCATCAAGCCTAATCTCAAAGATCCGCACATATATGCTTGGAAAGTCGTTGAAAATGAGCTAATGTCACATTTCCACACTTTTTTTTATATCAATAAAACTAGAAATGTAGGGTTGTAAAGGAAAAAAGAGCCCTGTTGGAATCTTCCGATTTTATTTTGGTGTGTGATTGCCAAACCCTTCCTTCACCTCTGACAAGATGTGTATTAATCACAACTTGTGAATGTGAGGAATGCCAGGCCTCCACCGTGGTTCGGATTCCACGTTAAACTGTAGGTCCTCCATTTCATATCAAAATCACCCTACCATTGCACATTAGCGTAAGTGCGTGTAAACCGAACGGGTAGTAAGACGCGGTGTTAATAATAATAATAATAATAATAATAATAATAATATTTTTGTGTGAACTACATTTTGAAATAAATCATCGTAGTGCGTTAGAGCTTAAGTCTGTGTGGGAATTTCTCGCTTACAAGGGGCGGCGCCCCCCTCCAGCCCCCATTTCATGTTCTCGAGTTGGAATGGCTCATTACGGTGGGGTCTCGCTGAACAAGCGGTCAAACCATCACCAGCAAAAGGGTCTCCTCCAGCAGCCACGCTCCGCTATTAAAATGAGAAATCTCCAACTCTCCGAGAACATTTCACTCCTCGCCGACCCCCCTTCCCCTCCCCCTTCAACACGGCTAATACGGCTAAAGAGAAAGTACGTACTACAGTACAAAGTTCATAGGAAGATACTATTATATAAAGTACAAAGAACTTTTTTTTTTGCGCCCAGAATTGACAACATTCTACTGTATTACTGTCAGACACGTTCGCTAAGTTGGTAGCGTGTCTGCTTGCCGAGCCAAGGGTCCTGGATTCAATTCACGGCATGGTCTAAAACTTCATAATTAGTGAAATGTGGGTTTCCCCTTTCAATGTAATGCATTGCCAGCCCGGGGGCTGGGTGTCGTGTCTGTTCTAGATTTAAGTTAGTTTATAAGTCGTGTGCCGATATAATCAGTCGGTTCAGAAAGTGCATGTTAAATACCTAAAAAAAAATCACAATATATTACCAGTACTACTTGAAAAGTGTTTATACTATTCATAAAAAGAGACAGTTGCAGAACATATTACTTGACGTGTGAATACGTGAAAGTAGGTCTTGTAGCTTTTCTAGCTGACCCATGAATATTGAACCGTAGCAAGAAAGACTACGGTTAATCGGATCCTTCCTGAATAATCTTGGAACTAATTATTGACAAGTTGGATCTAATACATCGAGACGGGAGTTTCGTTAATGAGGGGGGGAAAAGACTAACTGTCGAGGAGAATATTGGCAGAAAATGGCAAGTCATCGGTGTAAAGAGGTGACTCATAGGCCGGAAAGTAGATATATATTTCTTAGCGGATATAAGTGAATCATCGGTTGTAAAGAGGCGATTCACTATCGAGGGAAGAGGTAAGCTATCGAGTAGGGTAGAGGTAGGTCATAAACAGGGAGAGAATAAAATTTATTGCGAACCTTGAGAACCTTGATATCACAAACTTAACGCAAGGTAGAAGAAAAACTGCTATGGATTTTTCCTGTCTGAAAATTGAATATATATATATATATATATATATATCCGTTATCGCGTTTATGGAGATAAAGAGTGAAAAACCATTCATTAAAAAAATTATCCAGTACACTCAGCCAGAATTCTAGCCTTAAGCCCAATCTAACGCTCCTTGGTCCATTACCTAGAAGCCAATTTATCAAAAAATAATCGATAATTTTAAAAAAATAGCATAATTTTATATTGTTTGGTATTAAACATACAAAAAATAGTCCTTAGTAAATTCAAAAAGGCCACACAGAGGACTTAGGGGGCCTCTTTTCTCACAAGCTATTTAACTTAATATCTGTACTTAAAACGTTATATTTAAACTTCGCACGTAAACAAATATAAAAGTTTCCTTCCTAAGTTACATTATTAAGCTTTAGCGATATCACTGCCATTAATATATGAGGGGGTTTGTAAAAATATTGCCTTCACTTTATATATGTTGTATTGAGGCAGAGCTCGCTGCTACAACAGAGATGTTTGGGCGGTTGAGTGATGAGGGAGTTTGAGTAAATCCACTTTTCTCTATGGTAAAACTTCTCAAATTTCTTCCCTTTCCCCTTCCACGGCCCTAAAATGCAATAAAATAGTCTTCAGAGAGATCGCTAAAGCTCTACAATTAGCCAATGAAAGAGAGTGCTACGCTTCGTAAACCGTGGAGGGAGAGTGGAAAAAAAACATTTAGGAATAACTACCCCAAATACAACCGACCGGGGTTTGAATCCTGATTAACCAGCCATTGACAGTCCAGTCTATTGCGAGAGTGAATCGAATCCCGGTCGGGTCTATTAAGGGTGTTTTTAACTAAATGGTTTCCCACTCTCCTTCCATGCAAATGCGGGTAGTTACCTCTAAAATGCTTCTTTATCATCACCTAACTCAGAGTAGGACTAATTATCATACATGCGTATAATATGAACAGGTAGTAAGACGCGGTGACAAAAACCAAATATCGGTGTCAAAAACTGGAGGGTGTACTATAGTTTGTTTCAAGGTCATATATAGCAGTTGCTAACTCGATTTGCACACTTAGCACCAGGAAATCTCACTGGACAGGCGGTGTACAAAACATAGATGAAGAATAAGCAAATATTTCAAGTTCAATGCCTGTAAATGCGTCAATCATTAGTCTTACGACTGCACATTAACAGCGTACATTGATAACAAGCAAACATACAATGATTTCATCAATATCGTCATTATTACTATTATTATATTTGATGACTTGAAACAAGCAGGTTTTCATAAACGTGACAGAAAAATTCAAAATAATATTTTATTGCATCGTATTACTTTACACCAGCTTTTACAAATTGCAAGAGGTAAAGCTTATAGATGGATAGTTTTTTTAATGATACATACTACCTGAATCATAGGGATAGGGCAGGTATAATTTAAAGGAAATTTACCCTCATATGCATAGAAGGAGTGTGGAAAACTATTTAGGGGAAAAAAACACCCTCAATACAGCCAACCGAGATTCTAGCCCCGACCTCCTGGATAAGACGAGCTTGACGTTTAGTCCACGTGTCCACCGATACAGGTTATCTAGGGTTGGTACACTGTTTTAAGTTTTGAAATTCCCTTACTTTTCCAGGCTTTCCAGACAAAAAAAAAGTTCTCTCTTTATTTTATATGCAAGGCTGTATTTTTAAAAAATAACAATATTTTCTTGGTTTTCTATTGAGCTCCCGATAAAAAATTATTAAGAGACAAATACATCGCAACTCTTTTTCAAATTCATAAAAATTGAAAGAAGATAACAACTAATATCTTTAACTGGGTTATGTATGCTCTTCTATTCCATTTTTTTTAACTATCTGAAAATTTCAGTGATTTTTAAAAATTCCCTCCCTTCTACCTCGCTTTTGTTCGCATCAACCTTGTAAATTATTATTATTAGCACCGCGTCTTACTACACTTACTACCCGTTCGGGTTATACGCACTTACGCTAATGTGCAATGGTAGGGTGATTGTGAGATGAAATGGAGGACCTATAGTTTAATGTGGGATCCGAACCACCGTGGAGGCCTAGCATTCCTCACATTCACAATTTGTGATTAATACACATCTTGTCAGAGGTGAAGGAAGGGTTTGGCGATCAGATAAATCTGTGCCGGGACCAAGGATTGAACCCCGGACCCCCAGAACAGAAGTCTGACACCTTACCTCTAGACCAACCTTGTAATATCATAAATATAATTCAGAGATAGCTAACAATATATATATATATAATATATAAATAGATTATCACTGCATCTTACTACCTGTTCAGGTTATACGCATATATATGATAATTACTCTAACGGGGTAGGGGTGAGGAAGGAAGAATGTAGAGGTAGTCCATCCGCATTTGCGTTGAAGAAGATTGGGAAACCATTTAGGAAAAACCATCCTCAGTAGTCCCGAACAGGATTCGATCTCTCCCCGTCTCCAGCAGGTCAGTATTACACGAGAGTGACACCTTAGACCATATGGCCACTGAAACTGGTATTTCTTATTTAAAAATAAATAAATTATATGGTTAAAACAAGCTATGTGGATATAAATAGGCAACGAAATAGACCAAAAATACCACATAGGCAACGAAACAAGACTAAAAAATAACATGTAGGCAACGAAATAGGCAAACAAATACCACATAGGCAACGAAACCATACTAAAAAATAACATATAGGCAACGAAATAGGCATACAAATACCACATAGGCAACGAAACAATACTAAAAAATAACATATAGGCAACGAAATAGGCATACAAATACCACATAGGCAACGAAACAATACTAAAAAATAACATATAGGCAACGAAATAGGCATACAAATACCACATAGGCAACGAAACAATACTAAAAAATAACATATAGGCAACGAAATAGGCATACAAATACCACATAGGCAACGAAACAAGACTAAAAAATAACATATAGGCAACGAAATAGGCATACAAATACCACATAGGCAACGAAACAAGACTAAAAAAAAATACCATATAGGCAACGAAATAAACCAAAAAACAATCGTAAATGGAGAGCGCATTTCCATTCCAAGCCGGTTGAGAAATATTCAACACACCTACAAAATAAATTATAGTGCGCATTCATCATCAGCGAACGACGTACAAAGAAGTCAATTTGCATTTTAAATCATAGAGGTGGGAGGGGAGAGGCAGAATTTGTTTAGCCCCACCCATCAGAGAGAGGTGTCTGTCTGTCAATCCATCCTCCCTTGCCTCTTGAGAGATAAAACTCCTCAACTTCACGTTCAATCCCGGCAATCCCAAGCCAAAACGTGACATTGAGTCGTGGAGGGGTGGAGTTATATTATCTTGAGAGCTTCCTGCTTTTTCACGGTCGATACGTTTAGTAAGTTTTGAAATTCCTTGGCTTTCCACGTCTTGTGGACAAAACATAATGCTTCTCGCCCCTCAGTATTATTATATGTGCAAAGCTATGGATCATAAATATAATTATGTTCAAGGTTTTTTTTCAATCAGTTATATTATTCTCCTTAATTCCGGTTTTTTATCCTCAATGGGTAATATTATTCTCCTTAATTCTATTTTATATGTCCCAAGGCCGCAGCCAGCCAATAATTTCAGGGGGGGTTTGGTGGGTATATCCCCCAATTGCCGGAAGCTAGAACAAATTCTAAAGGATAAACAGTTCTATAAGTTATCTGAAGTGTTTTTTATGGCAACATTAACCCCTAACTGTCGAAGGCTAAGACAATTTCTAAGTATTAAATACCTCTAGAAGCTCTATGAAGTGCTTTTTAGGGTAACACAGCCCCCTAATTTGTACTTGTATCTTAATTTTGATATTGTTTGAACCATAAATAAAGCCATTTATATTTTGTTCATAGAATTTCGGAGGGGGTTTTAACCCCCAAAACCCTACCCTGGCTACGGCCTTGATATGTCCCTTTTAGAAAATAGTTTTTTTCACCCATCTCTCTTAATTAACCAGTTTCATTCCAAAAAACGCCCTTTGTTCTTTGATAACATATCGGATGTACCAAAATCCAATGTTATTTGAAATGTTGATAGAACTAGTGTTACAATAGGAGATTATTAAAAAATACATCGTAATGAAACTAATGTTTTCGGGGTTGAGCCGGGTTGGAGAGATACAACCTTGTAGGGATTTGTAAACATTTTCCGGAAACTTTGTTTGCAAGTCCAAGCAAATGATTTTACTCTTGTCTCTTAACATGTTTTTTTTAGAGTTTTTATTTTGCAAACCAGTTTCTGTGTTTCCTTTGCGTTTCCCAAAGAGGAAACAGTGTTGCTACTTGCTTGTCATACATTTCAAATGGGTTACAAGAAATAAAGTTAGCATGTTTGAACGTGTTTGCAAACATTGTAGACAACATTAAACGTGGGCCAGTCAGATTATTCTGTTCACACAGAGCACATCAATTTCTGATTTTTCCGTTTCGTTCTAATGTATAATGTCACGGACAACTGAAGAGAAAAAAAACACTCTTAAAACTGAGGACGCGTCATCAACACAATAAAATATGTAGATGATCTAGCATTGCCGGCCAAAAATAAAGAAGAGTTGCAGGAAATAATGGACCTCCTAGTGGAGAGAGGGAGAATATATGAAATAGAGATCAACATTGAGAACTCAAAAGTGATGGTGATTCAAAAACAAATTAAGAGCCGTTGAAAATCAAAATTGAAAACCAGGAGTTGGAAAACGTAGAGAAGTTCAAGTACCTGGGAAGTCTGGGAATATTATCCACAGCACTTCTACAAAAGGTCTAACGAAAATAGCTTCAAAATGGCGACCGATGAATTAAAACCATGTGAATGAACATGACAGAAACAAGTTATTTACAATGATGCACCCACGCAGTGGATAGAAATATTTTATTCAGTTAAAATATTTTGAAATGATATAAAATAATCATAAAATAATGTATTATAATATATACGTTTATGATTATTTTATTAATCGGTCGCCATTTTGAAGCTATTTTCGTTAGACCTTTTGTAGAAGTGCTGTGAATATTATTTTTTTAAAGTGGAATAAAACGATAAATAAGCTTTGTGTCCGACTTCAAATAAATATATAAATAATATTGGCCAAAATTACTGTGGTTAACTATCACATTCATACATTACAATTTGTTTTCATTACAGTTAAGCAAAGTAATAGATTAGGGAATATTTCTAGTAATTGTTTGAGCTGTCATCCAAGTAAGCTTAGGTTATGAATCAATTATAAGAATCACCATTAGCACGGATAGAGGATGGGAAAACGACAACAATAAATCACCTGCCAAAAACCACCCTCAGTTCACTGAGCCATGATTCGAACCTTTGCCTCCTATATATATAAAGACAAGTATTTTCTCTTTTTCAAGTAAATATGATATTAAAACGTATTGATGTATGCACTATATTACACATTGTCAATAACGTTCCAAAACGGAAAATAAGTACTTTAATTATGTTTAAAATATTGTTTCAGATTGGGTGAATAGAAATTATTAAAAGTTATGAAACAGTGTAATAAAACTTAAGTTTACGTTATTTTAAATGTAAAATATAATATGTAATTAAAAAACTTAACATTTATAGCAAAACAGTGATCTTTACAAGTGTTGGCAACCAAAAACCTAAACATTTGATTTTTGGACTGTCAACCAAGTAAAAACCTAACATACTCTATTTGTAAAGGCCTACTTTGATTATAATATCGAAGTATTTTAACATATCAGTTTTACACACACACATATAATTTATGATCTTACCAATTCAACCAGGCCGTTAGTAGCAAGTGTGCTAAGCCTATCGATAATAATAAAAATGTAAAAATGATAAGTTTTCCTAGCACTCAATGAACAAACATATAATAATATTGCTTAGCGCCTGTAAACTAGACCGTACCGGTGTGGCAGGAAATCTTTAGTCTAGGAAATTTTTAGGTAGTGGTTCTTTGACAATGCCGCCTGTCAATGCCGCCAATTTTGTTTTTTTTAAATTTCTTTGTCAACGTCG
>CABFWO010000338.1:0-34972 GCA_902155825.1 Timema genevievae
AGGAGAGTTCAAGGTGTGTGTTCCCCCCCCCTCCCCCCGATATCGAGTAGCAAGAGGAGGTAAGTCTAACTCTTATCGGGGTGGTTTTTAGAACCTTAGTTATCTTTCATAGGACGCGCAAGCAGTTTACGTTCGATCGTTTAACGTTTAAGATCAGAATACTTTTTCTGAACGAAGTATGGTACTTAAAAATTATTGTGGGGAGGTAGCTTGTCATTATACATTTTTATAACCTTTTTCACAATGTCTAAATATAATCCAGTTTTCATATGAAGGACATTTAAGTTATCTTTTCTGTCAAAATTGACATCTGCAGATCACAATGACTTGATGTATGAATACATGAAAGGAGATCTAGTAACCTTTTTAGCTGTCCCTTAAGGTTATTTCTATGAAAATTCGGCTGTAGATAAAGAGTTGTATATCAACTCACCCACTTCAGTGGTCTAACGGTCTAAGGTGTCACTCTCGTGTTAGGCTGGCCTGCTGATGACAGGGATATCGGGGTTCAAATCCAAGCTGGGGCTACTAAGGGTGGTCTTTCATAAATGGTTTCCGAATCTCCTCCCCCGAAAATGCAGGTAGATATTATCAAATGCTTTCTTCCTCATCTCTACCCCTTTAGAGTAATTATTATAATGTAGGCATATAGCCCGAGCAAGTAGTAAAAGGCTGCGAGATGTACGTGAGAAAATGTCAATGTTTTTTTACAGTTTTTAAAGCAAAAATTATTTTATAAAATAAAAATCTCCAGTAGAAATATGGAGTTTTTTTTACATAGTGATATCAATATTTCAAGAACTGTTGATATCATCATGTGAAGAAAATTAAGCTAAGTTATATGTTTATACTGGAGCAATATTTTATTTACTTTCGTCCAAAAAAAGTTTTTTTAAACAAAAACTGAAAAAACACTAGCCTTTCATCCTGTCCCCTTACACCCTATTTTAAAAGTTTGTAAATAGTTTGAAAATTTAATGGCAGTGTTTGGACAGTGAGCACATTACATAGCTTAATAAATCAAAATGCTACAGATTATAATGCAATTAGTTTTAATTTATATCAGACCCGACACATTTACGTTGTCAACTTAGCATCTTCCTACTGAGCTAAGGGTCCCGGGTTTAATCTATTGGCGAGTTTGATGCTTTCTCTCTTACGGTGATATATTAAATGTCGAGAAACTGTCGGTTCTAAGTGTTTTTTAAGCACCGTGTCTTACTACCTTAAGGTTTTTATGCATATGTGCTAGTTAAGCTAATGTGTTAGGGATGAAAAAGGTTGAATGTATACAAGTATACCATATTTGCATGAATAGAGAGTGAAAAAAATGCAGAGTAAAATACCTTCAGGGCACCCGACCAGTATACAAACCCCGATCTATCCGTCATTGACAGTCCAATCTATTGTGAGAGTAACACCTTAGACCATTCGACCATCAAAGCGGGTTGTTCTAGAATTAATTTAGTTTATAAGTCGTGTGCTAATAAAGTCAGTCGGTTCACCAAACAAAAAGAATATCATCGACAGCCGAAAGGAGTAACGTTTTTTGAAACTCTACTGAGTGTAATGCAAATCTAGTACCATATGAAACATGAAGATAGATTGTATATTTTATACGAGTGATGGATTGTTCCGTTGCAATTCATGAGAAGAGACCAATTTGTAAACCAAAATTAAACTCGGGTTCATATTCGTGAAGAGAGGGGAGCTACGTGTCTGCTCAACGTTGGAGCGTGAAGAAAGGGAGGGATACACAGCTATTTAGTGGTAAAACAAGCCTATCTGCCGTTCGACTTTTTTTTTCTTCTCTTCTTCAACACGTTTTACCACCGGAATTCTTTTACTTTGCAAATCACAGCGTTAGTAGTAAATCTCTGTAACAACTTACGATTTTTATGAAAATCTACAGGTACAGGAACGTTTTTAGAGAGCTCAGCCGGCGGTGGACTGGCGGGTTGCAAGTGGATCATGACTTCAAATATGACGGCCCTTAACATAAATTAATAAATGTCACTGAAGCTATCTTTATATGTATTCAAAATAGGTGAATACATTTTTATTGTTACTAAATTAAATCCATTACAGCTAGAATTTCGATGATGGTGTCACTAATTAGTCCTCGTAAAACTTCTACTTCTGATTTATACAGACATGAGCAAAATTGAGCTTCTAATTTGTTAGAAAATAGCTGAGAGTCTATTTTTGAAATATTTAATTTTTTGATAAAATTATGTAATATGGACACCCTCATTCTTGCTCACTGGAACTTATGATCAAAATGTAATAAAAACAATCAATTATAATTGAACGGATAGCTTTAGTTTCAAGTATTTGCTTTAGTCCAAATCAGACCGGCCCATCCGGAATATTTCCCGGTATACCGGCGGCTCAGTCCATCCATTCCTGAGCTCAACCCCATTTTATGACATCGGGAACCCTGTCATGATAGTGTCCATACAATCACCGACTAGCGCCCCTACTAGGCCAATACATTGATGGTAAGATAATGAAGGAGGTTGGGTGTCTGGTTAGGGATTCTATAGAGGTGTTTCAGGATTAGTGTTGAATGGCGAGCTTACGTACTGGCGGTAAGTAACTTTCGAGATCCATAAGGCCAGAGAGCTAGTTATGGCCATCTGTAGTTAAAAATATCACATAAATACATATTTAATGAAAATCAAAATACTAAATTTACTAAATATTTTAATACCGACTCTTACTTCCCGTTCGGGCTATACACATATGTATTAATTACACCAATGTGGTAGGAAATAGGCAGGTTAGATTTTAGGAAGTGTACCCGCATTAGTGTAGGTATAGTGTTGGAAGCCATTTAGGAAGAACCATCATCAATACAGACGATCGAGACTCAAACCTCGATCCTCCCATCATAAGCAGTCTAGTAAATTGCGAGAGTGTCGTCTTAAAGGGGAGGACCCACCAAAATGTCATGACATGTGATATGACGCGTGTTCTGGCATCCAGCATGCATCTTCAGGTTGAACCAACGTAAACATGTGAGTAAGCGCTCATTGAAGTGGTGTGACAGCTGTGACTTGGCATGCGCCGCGTCACTGTCGGACGATTGCGGCGTGCGCTTACTTTTAGTCACATGCTACCAACAAGTTAGTTCATTTAATTCACTGGACACTTGTTTGAAGTTTTAAAAAGACGTTCTTCAGGTGACACACACGTCCTTAAGTTTGTATCTTATTTTCAAAATAACTAGTTTAATTTTTCTTAGTAATAAATGAAATGTTTTACACCTTCTGTAAAAAAGACTTAATTTTTTTATATACATGTAACTCTTTAAAAATATTGAAAGCACCACGTTTGTTTATATTTTCTCGATAAAAAGAATGCACACAAAATTGTATTTTACCGCGACTATAATAATTATTGTATTTACTAATATTGACTCAATTAATTAAGGCCAAAGCATCTTCATCATCAGAGGCAAAGGTTATTATCATATAAATTGCTGCTAAATCATTCCCATGTACTTTGAGTCACACGTGACTATTGTCACCTTTATGCCACTGTCATATTTCTGCTATGTTACTGACAGATCATATGTCATGTTACTTTGGTGGGTGCTCCTGTGTAACTACTATAATCATTCAATATCATATAAACAACGTGAAAAAAAAATTGGCACTACGTCTTCTACCTGTTCGGGTTACACGCTTATATGTACTATTTACGACGATGGTTTTAGGGATCAGGAAAGATATATTTAGAGGAAATGTATCCAAATTTGCGTGAAGGGAGAGTGGGAAACATTTTTTTTAACAAACCTCTCTACACCCGACCAAGATTCGAACATCAATCTCCCCGTCAGTCTAGTCTACTGCGAGAGTAGCGCGTTAGACAATGCGGATACCAAAGCGGGTGTTAAAAAATTGTTTTACCTATATTTTAAAGGTAATTTATACCAACTATTTTTAAAATATTTATAATATAAATTCAAAATAATAATACTTTACGTTTTCAAGGTTATGCACTAGAAACTATATGAAAACTTGTTTCTAGGATCTCAAAGAGGTAAAAAGTCCATTTTTAGCGGGATTCATGGCGCAAACAATACAAAATAGGCATATGCCGTGGTACAAGGGGGTTATGAGTATATTGACCCCCCAAATTTTTCTGGGAAAGGGCTGGAAAAAGAAGGGGGGATGAGTTTTAGAAAAAAATGTTTCTCATATTTAATCATTATTCTCGCTATCAGTAACATTGAAAAAGCTTTAGACTCGTCCTTTATTTGCATGGCTTAATATTTCTTGATTTACACACATGGGTCCAACGAGTTTTTAATAATGTATATTTTATATAGCTATATAGGAGAAAGGAAAACAAGTGTAGCATTTATACAAGCAAATCATTAATTCAAACAAGTTCCGATGTTTTGATCATTCTGATTGTGAAATACTTTTGAAACGATCAATTTAAAAATATCAATAAAGATCAGGCTGAAATAGTGATGATAGTGCAGTTATAACCTTCATGAAATTTCGATTTTATTGGTTACTAAATATCAATTTTCTAATGCTGGGACAGAGATATTTTCTTTACTTTGTTTTTAATTTTTTCAACTATTTTTCAACTTTCTTATATACGTGGATATATGCTTTCTATGTAATATATATGTAACGGCAATACGTGAAATCCAGGCGTTCTATAAAATGCGTAGGATTTCTATTTAATGCCAGAGTGGTTTGGGCAAAGTATGAAATAAAAGAGTTTTGCTGTTGTATTTCATACTTATTTTTGAAGTCACGGAATATGTTATCAATTCTTTTATCCAGTTATATGTAAGTCTTGCGCCGTTTTCTTGCAGGTTCACCTAATTCCTAGAATTTAAGTTGGTCATGTTAGGTTATTATAGAAAAAGGTAGTTAGGTAAGGTAAGGTTAGGTTAGATTAGGTTAGCTATTGTTCTCGGTAATAAAGAATGACTGGTTATTCTATAAATTTCCTATGAAACGTAATTTATATCATACTTTGCTCAAACCCCTTAGGAATTATATGAAAAGCCTAGGCATTTCATAGAATTCCTGGTTTACACACATTATCGTTAACATAATATAAAAATCATACTAGCGGACCCGACAGACATTATCCTGCCCGAACGTTGGCTTTTCGTTTGGGTGGCATAATTGATTTCGATAATAAAACAAATACTATGTGATCATCACAATTACAAATTCACAATTAACTCCAATTAGTGAGTAACACAAATATTACAAATTCAGTGTTTGTCAAGACAACATACAAAATAAAACATTTTTCATTTTTGAATGAATATTGAGGGGTGGTGGTGGTGGTGGGGGGGATGAAATTTTGAGGTTACATGTTCTGATATGCAAAAAAATCTTTTAAAAAAAATCCCAAACGAAAAAATCCCCCTTCCCCCCAAAAAAAGTCCCTAAAAATAAAAATAAAATCCTAGAACCCGATTGCAGCGCCACCTATCAGGTCCAATTGTGAATCTAAGCCATCCACGAACCCACGCAAACACACACAAAACATTTCATCAAAATCGGTCCAGCCGTTTAGGAGGAGTTCAGTGACATACACACGTACAGAAGAATTATTTAAATTAAGAAGATAACCACACATAGACTATCAAATAGTGACTCAGTGGTAGTGGTGCCAATGTGTGTTTACGCACTTTTTTTTTACTCAACCTAACTTAGCATGGACATACGTCATTTCACCCCTCTCTCCCTCCTTCTGTTAAAAAAAACGTTCCGGCACCCCTGAACAGAAATAAGATGATCAAAGAGTTGCTAGAAGCGACACTAAATGACAGAATGCGGGAGGAATACAAATTGAAGACTACAATATATTTACAAAGGGAGGTAGCAGTCTGTCAGAAGAATCAAGAGAGTATTTTTGCTATGGAAGAAAATGTAACAGTGAACTTTAATAAACAAAAGTCTTCATAGCTTCATATTGTGGCCCCGGGGAAATTTACTTTATTTTTTTGCTTTTTTTTTAAACCTAGTAGAAAGCACAAATAAATTCTGACTTTGAGATAATAGGTTTCTTAAAAAAAAGATGTTTGTATAATATAACATCTTTAAGACCCGCTTCGGTGGTTGACTAATTTAAGCCAATAGTGTTCACTCATTTTTCTTTGCGTACCCCCGGATATAAATTATTTCTCTTCAACTCTGTAGCCCAAAATTTATTGGTCCATAATGCAAGCTATACATATTCTAAAATCTACAGCCAAGAGAGAGAGAAAGAGACGATATAGAAACATAGTGGTACTCCCATAACGTTTATATTTACATCCGGCTTTATTGTGGCTAACTCTAAATCTTGCGTTGATTAGTCAGTGTTTATTTTGAAATAATATATAATTAAAATTAATATATATTACTATATTAATATATTAATTTTACGCACCCCTAAGATGTCTTCACATACCCCCGGTTGAATACCACTTGTTTTAAGGCCTCACCTTTGCAACAGACTATGTATATGTTGTAATATTATAATAATAAGACAACCCATTTCATGAATTGGGTAAATTTATGAACATTTCCTTGAACTGGCCTCTTCTACTGATCATTTCATGAATTGGGCAAATTTATGTTCATTTTCTTGAACTGGCCTCTTCTACTGATCATTTCATGAACTGGGCAAATTTATGTTCATTTTCTTGAAATAGCCTCTTCTACTGATCATTTCATGAACTGGGCAAATTTATGTACATTTTCTTGAAATGGCCTCTTCTACTGATCATTTCATGAACTGGGCAAACTTATGATCAGTTTCTTGAAATGGCCTTCTACTGATCATTTCAAGAACTGGAGCTTATTGTCCTATCTACTACTAGCTTACCTGAAACTGGCTTTAAAATATACTAAACCAACACCACCTGACTTAACCTAACATTCCATTCTAAAACGATTAAAAGTTAAATTAACTTAAAGACGAAATTCGTTCTTTGCTTGTCCCATTTCACGGAACGGGCAAAAACTCATCCATTTCATGAATTGGGTAGCGATTGGAATTGCTCAATTCATGAAATAGTCAGTCCATGAAATGGGCAGCACAAGCGCTATCCAATTCATGAATCAGACAAGTTTCTGTCCATTCTGTGGAAATGACAAGAGGAGCCATTTTACGGAATGAGCAAAAATTTGCTGAATTCACGAAACGGGCAGTTTCACTATTGGGGTGTAAAATATATAAGAATTCTTGAGATTTGCTTCAATAAAACTGTTGAATTTATGTGTAGAAAATTAATTATTACTTCAATGGATTCATGGGCGAATCATTTTGAAAGCTATGTATTTTTACTTTCTCGCTATCTTACAGGTCGAGAAAGTATTGTGATCGTAAAAAAAAATCAAACTCGAGATTTTGACGAATCTTGACGTTTCATGACTCCCTGAATCCGAAAAAGTGATTTTTGAATTTACGTCTGTCTGTCTGTCTGTACCTCCGACTAGAGCCTAAACTATTTTACCAATCGGGCTAAAACTTGGTATCTAGGGTTTTCATAGGGTTGCCCCGAAGGGATTTTTGGAATCGGATATCCACCCCTAAAATTAAGGGTAGTTTACTGAAGGGCAAAAAGAAAAGTCAATTTTCTCAAAATCGGCTTAAACGATTATGATTAAATTTCATTTCAAAACATTTATAAATATTCCAAACAAAATGGCTACTCTCAATATTTCAGCAAAATGACTTTAAGGGCTCACGGTCTGATGCGTAAATTCTATTTTTTTATCATATCTCCGAAACTATTTTAGATATGAAATCAACTATCATTACAAACATATAGATCTATATATAATACAAATATTTTATTCGAAACATATTTTTATAAAACAAATAACTTTCAAGCTATACGCAGATATATATATTTTTAACTTTTCGAACACGAACTTTTCGAAGGTTAAGTATTGCGACCGTAAAAAAATCTAACCTGAAATGTTGATGGATGTCGACGTTTCATGACCCCCCGTACCCTTAAAAATGGTCTTTGCAATTCCGTCTGTCTGTGTGTCTGTTAAACCTTAAAATTAAAGTAGTTTTATAAAGGGCGAAAAGAGAAAAAATCGATTTTCTCAAAATCGGCTCAAACGATTTTGATTAAAATTCGTATCTAGGTGTTGATTAAGATAATAAATAAACTGGCTATCTTCGTTTTCTCATGAAAATGATTTTTAGGGTACTTTACAGAAGCGTAAATTTCCGTATCTCCGCAATTATTTGAGATACTAAATAACTTATGATTGCAAAACTGTAGTACTATTAAAAATAAAATACTTTTACACGAAATACATTTTTATAAAACCAAAAGTTTCTGAGATGGCAAACATAATAATACAATTTTGTGAGCTTTAGTTGTAAAGATATACTACTTAAATTTTAACGCAATAATTCTCCAATGCCATAGAGTAATTAAATATAAGTCTTTCAAAAAGTTTGTTATTTTTCCTTAATCCTCTTTGGAGAAATGTTTGTACAACAATGATCTATCTCCATTTTAGACTCAATAGTCAATATTTACATTTTTTATTGGTCAAAATTTATAAATGAGGAATTCTATTTCAATGCGCTGACATGAGATGTGCAACAGCTAATAAAATGTCTATCGGAAGTAGAAATTTTAATAAGAAGTGTTAACCTTTTTTGACCCAATATATTAATCTTTTTTATTATTCCAAACATACAAATGAGGACATTAATTCTTTAAAATTAAATATATAAAATCTAAAACCGGGACTCAAAAAATGTTTAATCTAAGTATAGTGCAATTTATACTTGGGTTTGCTTGTGTATACTATTTAGTTTCACATTTATTACAAGTTATGAGTAAATATCTCCATTTTTAAACAATAGATCGAGAAAGTCCGTGGGGGGTTCAGTACCATTTATTTTTTAAGTAAAATGATGACCCTATAAGTAAGCATAACTATTACAGAAGTTCATCAATTTATAGTTGAAAGTTTTCATAATAAACTAAAATACGACACAAAATGATAGAACCTAAACAAGGAGAGTAATGAGGTAAATAATGTGAAAAAAAAAGAACCATAAATAGGATGCGATCAAATAGAAACAGATCAATAAAGAGAGGATGCATTTAGCAGCCCTTAAAGAGAAGCGTCGGTGGTGTAGAAAGAAATGAACATCGTAGATAAGCGAAAAGGGAAGGAAAGGAAGCAAAGAGGAATGAGGGAATGTTGTAGAAACAAAACCCGGCGATTTAACAATGTGTTACATTCCACGTTGCCAGACATGCTCGGCTAAACGGGAGTAAACTCGTCAAGTGTGACAAGGAAGATTGTTCTAAATGACTTTCTGTAGTAGATCTTCTACCTCCAGGCTCTGCAGGACGACACGGATTGATTCAGACAATATATTTCATCATTTCCACTAACCCAAACCTAAATAAAAAAAAAGCACTCATATCACCATCTAGCCTTGATACAGAATTTCCCCTGGGGGATGTCTTTAACAAACTATTTGTGATACGAGTAGAAGTAATGTGTGATTATTTACTATCAGAGAGTGGTGGGTGGTAAAGAGAGCATTAAACTTGAAAAAAAGTACAGTGTACCGCAAAGACTTCCTCTTTCTTTTATCTTATAATAGAGACATTTACTAAAAGCTCGTAATATTTGTGGGGAAAAATATATATTATGTTACAGAAACACTTCAACAAATATTATAAATAAAATAATATACATTGTTACAGAATCATTGGGAAAAGAAGAACACATCTGTTTTTCAAAGAGTATAGCAATCAATTTCATAGTTCAAGTTCTCTATATGTATATGTATGTATGTATATAGCTTTAGATATGAAATTGATTGTTAAGAAAATAAATATATCTTATTCAGGAATATATTTTTATAAAATCAATAGCTTCTGAGCTAGAAGCAAATATACATATAATATACATACCGCCTACGTTTGCTTATGCTTATTGATTTTATAAAAACATATATGTATATATATGCATATATTTTCTTACAGCTCTGAAAATTTTGATTTTATTCCCGCATAAGATATTTTTGTTTTTAATAATGCTAAATTTTCAATAAGTTATTTCATATCTTAAATAGTCACGGAAATATTTTCGTTTCTCTAAAATACCTTTAAAGCCATTATCATGGAATAACGAGAGTTGTAATTTTGTTTGTATTGTTAAACAATGCCAAGATACAAAATTTAATCAAAATACCTTAGTGCAGATGTTGAGAAAAGAGATTTTCTCTCTTTTAGCCCTTCAGTAAACTACCCTTAATGTTAGTGTTGAATGTCTAATTCCAAAAACACCTCGGGGGAGTCTTATGAAAGCCTCAGATACCAATTCTTAGCCCACCTTTAGGTCGAACTACAAACAGACAGACAGCATCGCGAAAACAACTTTTCGGTTCCAGTGGGTCATGAAACGTAGACATTCATAAAAATCTCCAGTTCATTTTTTTTTTGACGACCACAATACTTCACTTTACGAGGGGTCGAGATACTAAAATATCACCTCATCAAAATTTAATAACGGTGATTAAAGTGGGATGGAAGAAAACGTGAGCTAAGTTCAGTGTTATATCTTTTAGCCTTCAAGACAAAAAAAATATTTTTTTTTTTTTGATAAAATAAATCTAATATTGCTCCAGTAGATAGGTATAGTTTAACTTACTACACATTGTAATTTCAACAGTTGGGAAGTACTTGTGATGAACATTGCAGTTATCTGACCTTAGATTTATCATCGAATGCCACAAAGCGCGTGTATCTAGTTTCCTTGTTAATTGAACGTGTATTGGGCCCACTCTGTAGTTTACAGCGGTTTCAATTTCTATTGCTTTTCCTTCATGTTCAACAAGCGATTAACTGAGCGAGACAAGACAACTTCAATAGACATGTATCAACTTCCATTTGACTACATCAAGAGTCTTGAATTGACACCATTTGATTACTTCAAAAATAATATTAAAGATATTGTGATTTAATCAATTGGTTGAAAATATAATTATATTTAGGTACAATATTTGAAACGTTATCACGTTGAAGTGTGCTATATCAAATTTTTAGAAATCTTGAAAGAATTTTAGGTATGCCACATGGAGTAATGTAAAGGACTATGAATTATAAACATATACAATTGTGAAGACATTTAACACCATAAAATTGCGACGCTTAAAATTATAAAGAAAGTTGATTTGAATTTTGTAAAATGGTTAGAGGTTATTGTCAATAAAATAAATAATAAAATAACTTATTTAATGTACACAGTGATATATTTTATAAATTATTTCATTATTTATTTTATTGACATCTAACTTTCTACAAAATTCAAATCAACTTGTAGTTTTAGATGTCGCAATTTTAACGTGTTAAATGTATTTTTAATCGAATGTGTTTATATATATGGTTGAGTATATATATACGCAACCAATTAATTAAAGTGTAATTACAGTGGAATCTAACTAATTCAAACTTCCGTTATTCAAAATCGTATTTATTTCGAATTTTTAGCCCAGTCCCGTGAATTTGTATTAAAATAATGTTAAAAAATCGTGGATGATTTGAATTTTGTTTTGGTTAGTTCGAACTTTTCGTCAGTTATAATGTACTCTGCAGTATTATTTTCCCACTTCT
Organism: Timema genevievae; assembly: GCA_902155825.1. Lineage (NCBI taxonomy): Eukaryota > Metazoa > Arthropoda > Insecta > Phasmatodea > Timematidae > Timema > Timema genevievae. The sequence continues at coordinate 11,639 of CABFWO010000338.1, forward strand.
AGTTGTGGCACCGTGTTGTTCTATTTTTGGAAACAGGGGAGGTGAAGTTGGAATGTGGTCAGTACCCTTCTTCACGCCCCTCCCACTCCCCCGCTCACCCATACATCTTATTTTACACGTACAGTTCTGTAGTCCATTAGTCAAGGTCTAGCGGTTACGGGCGCTGTTCTTAGTATTTGGTCGTAGCGATATTCTTGTGACATACAAAATTATCTTGTTTTGTTGTTTATTTTTAGTTTTATTTATTACATACTGTATAGTAGTGTTTGTGTGTGTGTGTGTGTGTGTGTGTATCATGACGTCACTGTTCAAGCTACAGTCCTATAAATCATAAACTTTGGCCGAAAAATTAGCGGTGATAAAGGAAGTGGAAAAGGGACTTTAAAGAAATCAGAATTTGCAAAGGCCTTCGGAATTCTCCCTAACACATTCAATATATTTGAAAAAAAAATTGAGCTAAGAAAATGAGATTAGACAAGATAGGAAAAGATTAAGAAGACCGGAAAAATCTCTGACTTTTTAATGAAGCTGTGAACAGATTATGTCCAAATACGTCAAATAAAGTTGTTGAGCTGGGTTGCAACTGTGTTTCTTTTCAATTCCTTTTAAGAAACTTATTTAATTCAAATATTTGGATAGTTCTTATTTTTTTCCTGTCCCTTCAAGTTCGAATAATCCAGGCTCCACTGTACCTTAATATTATTATTATATCGAATTCCTTACTAAAATTTTCAGTGCTTTTCAAATATAACTTACTTCAAAATTCTTGAATCGACGCCATTTGACTTCTTACAGACATGTATAGATATTAGCCTATTCCAACAGACATGTAACCCAATTTTCTGGTCGTATTGTCTAAGGCACTACTATCGCAACAGACTAGACTGCCGATGACTGGGAGATTGTGGTTCTATCCCAGTCAGGTGTACTGAGGGTGGATACTCTTCCTCTAAATTCAACCGTTTTTATCTCTATCTCTTTATCTTAATTATTACAACAGCGTATAGCCTGAATGGATAGTAATACGTGGTGCTAAAAACACAAAACAGACATCTATTGATATTTTCCTATTCTACCAGACATGTATTGACATTTTCCTAGTTCAACAAACATGCCTTGACATTCACCTACTTCAACAGAAGTGTATCATAATCTATTTACCAACTTCAAAATACATGTACGACACCTTGTTTCTACTCATGACACAATGTTAACTAAAATATATATCGACACTCATGAAGATATGTTGTAGGTCTAAATATTCACTAACCCTTTGGATGAATACATGGTTCTTCCAATTAGATCCCTCCTACTAATCGAAGATGTCTGAAATAAAAATTATTCTGTTTTGTTCCAAAAAATATCATAGATCTGGGCACAAGACCAAATCTTTTAGTTCTTAATAAAGGACTTAACATTTTCTACATAGACTTGTTTTGCCAACAGAACCATTAATATTGTGATTTAAGTTTTTTGAAATAAGCTGAAATCAAGGGACCACCCCATTAAACTAAGAATCAGCGCCAGTTCTTTGTTGGGAAGTTCCCAAAAATATTATGAGCAACAAGAGCTATTGAAATCCAAATAAAAATTAACAAAACTAAAAAAAACTAGAGGTAGAACTTTATTTCTCAAACATCTTCAGACATGCACATATTTTATAAATTCATTTCTAAAACTTTCTACACATAGGTAGGGAGAAAGAAGGTGGGATTTAGATGAACGTATCTCTATTTTTGTACAGGAAGAGTGGGAAACCTTTTATGAAAGACCACCACGACTATATCCGACCGGGAATTTAGGCTTTGACCTCCCCATCACCGGCAAACCAGACCAGGTTGATAGTTGATACCTTAGCACGCCTTCACACCAATGCAAGTGAACTTAACAAGTTAAAATTTGATTCATTGACATATTTGGCTTAGGTCTGAAAGCATATTCATTTCTTCAACGGACCTTATGACCCACCAGAATAACTCCATTTAACTCTTCTAGCAGAATTTGTATGAGGACGATAAGAGCTGAGATAAAAATTACCCGCATTTGGGGGAAGAGAAAGTTGTAGAAAATGTAGGGGGGGGGGAAATACCCCCAGTGGACTCGACCAGGATTCAAACTATGGTCTCCCCGAAAGCGTAAAAATCACAGACTATACGAGTTTATCAGTTTGTACACGTGCTTACGCACACAGCTTAAAATACCATAATCTCCCAAATATTGACGTACTTCCAATCTATTCTTGTGTTATTTTAGCACCACGTCTTACTACCTATTCAGGTTATACGCATACGTACTAATGACGCTAATGAGTTTGGGATGAGGAAGGTTGAATTTAGAGGAAATGTACCTGCATTTGTGTGGGAGAGTGGAGAACCATTTTAGAAAAACCACCCTAAGTACCCACACGACCAGTATTTGAATCCCAATCGCCCTGTTATCAGCAGTCTAGTATAATATGAGTGGGACGCCTTAGATCATGTGGCCACTGAAGCAGGTTATTCTTGTGTTCTAGTAAAGATGAGTGAAGGTACAAGGGGCTTCAGAATGTGGTAAGAGCATTCGGTCCAATGTTTCAGGAGGTCCAGTTGGGGGGTAGGTGAAGGGGGTGTAAGAGTGTGATGGAGTGGTTCGCAGGGTCATCAATCAGACGAGCCATTGTTGGTCAGACCCAGCCATCAACCGCAACACTGTCCCCAGTGACACATGGCGTACTGGAGTGGTACATCTCTATGATACCATCCGAGTCTCATGGACAGTCTATTGCGCCGCGGCGCTTGGCATCATAGGTGGACGCTCCAGGCCAGCTATTTTCTAACTGTGCTCCCTCATAGTTATCTCAGACTCCGTGAGGAAATTTAGAATATTCTTTATTTGTTTTTTTCCGCTTTAAAATTAGCGCCAATACTTATTAGGATTACCCATTTTTTTCAAATATGAATAAAGGTTATTTGCCAAAGGTACAGCCAGAACATTTGATGTTTTTACTTTGTTTTTTACTTTTATTCATCTACAATTTAACTGTCGTTATTGAATGTTCATACTATTAGTGTTCAAAAATGTATGAGGGCTACAGCATGTATTTTTTCCTGATGAAGGCTCCTCCGGTATAAAAAGTTCGGGACCCCCTACTTTAGGCAACCCACTTCCATCTTTCACCAGGGAGCAGCATTGCTTGAAATCATAGGTAGACTCTCTAATTAGCTCATTTCCCTCTTTTACAAGGGAGCAGCATTGCTTAGTGTCACATGTGATTCATATTTAATTAAAGCAATTATTTATGCGTGCAGCCCGAAAGGGTATTAAGACGCGGTGAGAAAAAAAATTTGTTGGTTTGGATATAAAACAGCCCGCACCAAAGGGACGAAGGGAAAGGCATCTATCTTGTCCTGTCTGACTGGCCGGTTATGAGGAGGTAGGGGTTTGAATTTGGACTGGGTGTACCGAGGTGATTTTTGATAAACAGTTATCACTCTTCCTCCCCGTGAATGAGAGCATATTTCCTCTAAATTTGGTCTTCCTCACTCTTACCTTATTAATGTAATTAAATGCAAGCAGCCCGGTTTTGGTGCAGGAAAAAAAAAGTTTTGGAGAAAATTTAATAAGTGTTTGTAAAAACAGATATTAAAAATATACTATCTATTTATTTTATTCCCAACGAAAATTATTTTCTTGAAGAGACATATAAAAATAAAACAAATCTAAATAATTCGTTTACTTTAAAAAAAAAATCTTATCTTTTCCTCTCATCTAACCTCTTCTTCGTACACCGTTTCCCAGTCTTTGTCTTCCACGCTAATTTATTCTCATCTCTCTTTTGTTGCCATCAGTTTCGTTGAAAGCCGGCTCAGGACGTACAACCCCCCCACATCCCCTCCCACCCTTATTCCTTCTCGGCCAGACAGTCAGACGAATGGTATTATTTCAAGTTGAGCTCTTCTGCACCAGAGAAGCTGACAACATCAAAAGACGTAAGATGATGTCTCAAGTTTCAACCGAGAGTCACCCCCTCCCCCTCAATACTGCTTTACATAACGATTCCTTTCGTTTCCTATTTAGTCGTCTTGGGTTCATATTTACTTTTCCCTCTCGTCTTCTGGTTGGAAATATCAAGGATACCACAGTGAGTAGAAGAAGATCCGTGTCACACAAATTATGTCTCAGAACTCAGAGAAGAACACACACTTATTTGCATACGGTAATGAGAGGTTGATTGACAAATAGGTAGAAAAAAAACAATTTTATTTGGAATAGAAAATATTTTTATTATCTTTGAGAAGGTTTGTATGCCTGAAGGTGACCTGGTGGTCTAGGGGTAAGGTGTCAGACCTCTGTGCTGAGGGTCCGGGGTTCAATCCTTGGTCCCGGCACAGATTTATCTGATTGCCAAACACTTCCTTAACCTCTGATAAGACGTGTATTAATCACAACTTGTGAATGTGAGGAATGCCAGGCCTCCACCGTGGTTCGGATCCCACGTTAAACTGTAGGTCCTCCATTTCATCTCACAATCACCCTACCATTACACATTAGCGTAAGTGCGTATAACCCGGACGGGTAGTAAGACGCGGTGCTAATAATAATAATAATAATAATGTATCCCTGAACTATTAGGAATAATACAAAGGTTAACTTAATACAGTGCAAATAAGGAGAGTTCATCGTAAAAGGCACAAATGAATTTAAGTACTCGTAGATAAAAGATGAGTTTATTTTGTAAAATCAACATTGAAAATATACGAGACCTGGACAATATTTCTTATTTTTATGTGTTTGTCTGAAGTAATGAAATACAAACAACAAATTGTAAAAACTAACGTTTTCCCACAACTATTATTATTATTATTATTATTATTATTATTATTATTATTATTATTATTATTATTATTAGCACCGCGTCGGGTTATACGCACTTACGCTAACATGTAATGGTAGGGTGATTGTGAGATGAAATGGAAGACCTACAGTTTAACGTGGAATCCGAACCATGGTGGAGGCCTGGCATTCCTCACATTCACAAGTTGTGATTAATACACGTCTTGTCAGAGGTGAAGGAAGGGTTTAGCAATCAGATAAATCTGTGCCGTGACCGAGGATTGAACCCCGGACCCCCAGCACAGAAGTCCGACACCTTACCCCTAGACCTCCAGGTCACCGACTTTTCCCACAACTGTCTGGAAATATAAGTACTGTATGTGTACAAATTCACTTTACTAAGTGACATGACACATTTAAATTTCTACCACAAAAAAAAATGGCGTCAGCCCGCAATCGAGCTATATTTCGACCGAGCGGCCGCCATCTCCTATATAAGATAGTACCAACTTCTGTAGGAAAAAAAAAAGGGTGTCATGTAGTCAGAACAGCGAACATTTAGACCATTATTTTATTTTAGACCACAGGTGCTATTTTTACATTCAAGTAACTCCTCATTGGTACTCACAAGGCTGAGTTTGATCCCACTCCAAACACATTGCTTTATAGAAAAATAAGGAAGTGCTGGGGACCAAACCCGGAACAGTTGGAACCGTAGCTAGGAGCTATAACCACTACAACACAGAGGCGGTATTACCAATACATAGCAAAATATAAAGACTTATAGAATCCTAAAACCGAGGGACTAATCTAAGTCCCTTAACTTAAGTGACCGAAACATTTATATTTATCTTTAAAATATCAAGACTTGAGGAGTCCCGCGATATAGTTTAAACTTATCACTTTTTTTCCAAGTTACATTTACATTTATCTTTATATGTTAAGAAGTCGAAAAGTAATTTTGAATGAAAACAATTTTTTTAGAAATGTAGTTAAATGTATGCCTAAAGTTACCATTTTGAATATATAACCACCATCGCTACTCTCTGGTTACCGCCTAGGTCATCGAGAAAGTTTTAATTGCCTTAAAATACAATGGTCAGTTATGTTTTCTGGAACTTCTCTATTATGCTTAAGCTAATATTCCCTTTCAACCTTCACCCACAACCACTTCTTATCATGTCAATAAGAAAGAGGGGAAAGAAAACCATGAAACTTCTAATATCAAGGTAAAGTGGAAAGCTCGCAGCTTGTTCAAAAATATCTTAAATTTTGTTGTTGTGAGACTATCAAAACATTATTGTATATGTCAAAGGAAGGCTAAATCTAGTGCCCTTTTTTTTATGTAAGCTCAATCTCATAGCTCCGCAAGTATACTTAGAAAGTAGTTGAAAATGGGCTAATGTCACATTTTTGTATAGTATTAAAACTCAAACTAACGGTTGTTAAAAAAAATAGAGCCCTGTTGAAATATTTCGACTTTATTTTGGCGTGAACGTTATTTTTAAATAACGCATCGTATAATTAAATATTTCGTTAGAACTCAACGTCTGTGAGGCCATTTATCGCTTACCGAGGTGGCCCTCTTAAGCGAGGTGTGTCCTTGGCTTAATGTAGTCAGAAAGTAGACTCTTCTCGGGTTTGACCTTCCTTATAAGTGAATAGTAGCTGGAACGAAACGTATCTAGGAACAGGATTAATTATGGAGTGACGCGTCGACTAGAAGGTCCTTTATAGATTCTAGAATATTTCAGCACTGTGATGTCCACCATGTAACTCTTCAGCGCAATGTACCATACTGTCCAAGCATGCACTGATCAGGCACAGACAAGAATCATTCTGTTTCATTTCCGATTCAAGGAAGACGCATTCGCCGTTGACGGCACAGCCACGTGCTTTCTGACGCCGTATTGACGATATCTCAGTGTTCTGGCAGAAGTTTTGCAGGGCGGGTGTGACCATTCTTCGTTGAGTATGACCCAAACGGGTAGTAAGATGCGGTGCTAAATAAATATATGTGTGTGTATATATATTTAAGTTATCACACTTTTTTGTAAAAATTTAAACTTAAAATTTAAACTTTTTAAACAATCAGAACTTTCACCTACATTTTGGTGAAAACAATATTAAAAAATATCAAACACTTTATAAATAATCAAGGCTTTCTAAATGTTTGCAACGCTTCCAGTGTTGAACTATGCAGCCTTCTTAAGATCAAACCTCGCGAAGACTCACTGAGGTCCCGGGCTCGAGCCCTAAGTCCTTGACCTCAGTCAGACTACTGAAGGACCTGGGAAGGTCGGGTCTGACCCTCTCCCTCTCTTTCTGGTTCTCTCCATCACCAGGATAATTCTCTGATTTCTTTATCTTTTATTTTTTGCATTCTACTTCGTACTTGATACTTTGGGGGATGCTTTTTTTTTTCTCTGCTAGAAAATATTTCCATCTCTTTCTTCTTTCTTTTTAACGCCATTCCATTTTTTTTATTCTCATATTTTCCCTCGATCTATATAAGGTATCCCCTCCATCAACATCCCCCTTTCCTCTGGCTATTTTGCTTTTCTAGTTTTCCTCTGTTTGGTTATTCATGGTCGATGTTACTCAATACACTTCTTTGCGTTTCGTCTTCATGTTTTATTGGTGTTTTGAAAAGAACCGCACATCCCTTGGCTGCCAATGTCTGTGATTTCTCGATCGTAGCATAATGTTAACCACGTTAGATGAAGAACCTGTTAGATTTTTATAAGATATAGAAATATTTAAATTATCCAACACACTATGTTACTATATTTATCCAAAAGGTTTTTCCTAAATGATTTTCCACTGTCGTTTTATGCCTAATATAATTTATTACTTTATAATTTCTACTCTAATAACGTAATTAGAATGCGTACAGTTAATATGAGTAGTAAGACACCAAGGTGAAATAAAGGAGAAAAAAAATTATCAATACTGACTTAAAAAAAAAATTACCCTCTTCGGTGATCAAATGGCTAATGCCATCACTCCCGCAATAGAATAGACTGCCGAAGAAGAATATATCAGGGTTCGAATCCCAATTGGGTGTTTTGAGGGTGGTTGTTTCATAACTGATCATCCATCCTATCTCTCTTCCTGCAAATGTGGATATAAGTCTTCTAAATTTAGCCTTCCTCACCCCTAACACATTAGCTTAATTAGAGCTTATGCGTATAATCCAAACATGTATCAAGACACAGTGATAATATAGATATATAATATAGGGATTAATATTGACTATATATTATATATATATTGCTAATATTAATCTACATTTCTTATTATTTTTAAACTTAGTACGTTTATTTACTTTCCTCAAAACTATAAAACAAATATTTTCCTAGGAATTTCAAAGATCTTAAATGTTTAAAGTTCAATTTTAATCAACATAAAAACTATTTAATTTTGAAAAAAAATATTCACAGTGATTTTTACTTAATCAACAACTTAAATCTATAATTCAGATAAAACTATAGGCCCTACTAAACATAATTTGCATGGCTAACGCTAAAGTATATTTTATACAGACATAAAATTACACTGCATCTGTGATATGAAAGTTGGAAAAAAAAAAAGTATTCTGGAACTCTCCAAGTAGTGGAAAGTAGAGAAACCACAGATTTATGAAAGAGAGTGAGAGAGAGAAAAAAGATGCAATTTTTAGTGGAATGTCTGTCTGGAAGAATGCCAGACTAAAATATATCACTTTAATGGTCATTGTACAAATACATTTTTAAATTCTTACTCTAACAAAATATTACTTTTTAAAAAAAATGTACCCATAAATATGGATTTCAGTAGACATTTTAATGATAATTATTTGAGCAAATGCGCTTTGTTATTTTTTTTATTTTGGAAAAATGGGGATTTAAATTTTCATTAAAACTTTGTAGATTTTGTAGGTGTTATTTGAAATAATAGGCATGTGAAATTAGGTTATGAGAATAGCTTGGTAACTAAATTTAGTTTGTAAATGTATGCCCATTTCGGTAGTTGCGTGGTCTAAGGCATAATTCTTGCGATAGACTGTACTGCCATTGACGGGAAGATCGGGGTTCAAATTGCGGTTGGGTGTACCGAGGATGATTCTTCCTAAACGGTTTTCCACTCTCTCTCCCTCTCTTCAAGCAAATGCGGATATACATTCTAATCCCTAACAATTAGCGTGGATAGTAGGCCTACATATATCCTATAGCCCGCATGGGTAGTAAGACGTAGCGATAAAAAAAACTGTTATATGTATGTTTAACTATGCATGCTTAATGTTATGTTAATTAACTTTAGAGGACCATATTACACAATACATTTACCTTTACTATTTTCTCATATAAGATGAATAAAATAATGTAATCGTGAGAATTTTCTCTTTAGATTATGATGGAATTTCCTTTACATTTCAGGTTAAACAGCGTGTACAAAGTTACTCACCACCCGACAATATACATCACTATACTTTGGATGAGAAAGGTAGTATGTATACAAAATGCTCCCATGTTTGCGCACTGTAGGAAAATCAAAATCAAACCTCTGTACACCTAGGAAAAATGCTACCCCATTCGACACTGGAGTGATGCTAGCTGGTAGCTAGAGGATTTACCAGATCCACTCACAAGTATCCACTCGCCAAACAATATGACCTGTTGGAACATATGCTGATTTTTTGTTACTTTTGGCATTAAAAACATTCACAACAAACAATTTGTTTTTAATTATGATTTTCTTTTAAGCGTTTTTACATATTCTGCTAGTTGTCAGCTGCCACGACTCCTACGGAGAATGTTACCTGCTCTTTAACTGCGCATCCAACCGGGTGGTTCTTTACAGCGTTCTCAAGTAGTTCAGTTTGATTTTCATAAAAAGCGAATTATTTAAAAACTGGAAACTCATGTTACCACTGCGGCGGGGGAAAAATTATTACACCTGTATTTACATTCTTAGTCCGTTTAATTAATAATGCAAATATAAATTATACAGTAATTCATAAGGAAGTATTAATTAAAGCTTTTGATATAGTTTTATAACTATTAAATAACAAGCTATTTCTAGAATGACAAATGTTAGTGAGTTTCAATAAATGTTGGTGGTCGAAAGGGTGCTTAATATATAAATAAAGGTAGCCTATAGTTTGGAAGACTTCAGCAGAAGGAGAGATGCGTGATGTTATCTGTTCCAATAATATTCATTAGAGTTTTAAAATGTTTCCTGGGCACGGGAATCGAAATCTAAATCTTTAACTTTGCAGGCCGATATTATACTCCTGATCAACCCATGATTCGTCCAATAATCTGAGTCTATCCTTAGTCATAATTAGATATTCAATATATATTGAAATGGATTCCCGTAAACGGTATAGTACCTATTACCAAAGACAATGTCAACCAATTGTGTCCAACACAAACATGTGCAATGAAACTTAAATAATTGGCTGCACATAAATGTCAACCAACCTCCAAGTCAGTGGCTGTGTTTCTAAAAGCTCTAAGTAGCAGATTTATAAGCAAGAAAATAATCATGTATATCTCAGTGAGGGAGCATTGGCAAAGATCACGGGTTCAATACCCGTGTCCAAGTGTTAAATTTAATATTTATGTCATAAAATTGAACCGTATTTTATGGGAGTGTAGCAAGGCTTTGTATGCAGCTGAGATATTGACCCTGAGGAAAGAAGAGAATACATTTTTTTTAAAGCCTTAATATGTGGTTCTGAAAGATGGTAAATAGGATAAAGTGAATAGATTGAGTAACAACTAAGACATTTTGAGAAGATTAAATGAAAAGAGAATCATTCTGCAGGTGATTCTTCAAATAAAGGCCAACTGGAAGCGTCACATTATGAGAAGAAATGGATTATTTAATGCTGTCATAGACAAGGCCGTAGCCAGCCAATAATTTCAGGGGGTGGAGGGTTTGTGGACACATCCCCCAATTGCCAGCAGCTAGAAAAAATGATAAATATTAAACAATTCTAGATAACGTTGACACTATTAAAAATTTTGCATTCAACATTTAAGAGATTTAGTCGATACGTGAGTAAGGAAAAAAGAAAGAGAATGACTATCCCAGAACCCACTTCTTTGCCCGCATAGTATAAGGAGTCACTCGCAATAAACTAGACTACCCATTACGGGGAAATAGAGGATTTAAATTACGGTAGGCTGTACTGAGGGTGGCCTTTCCTAAATTGTTTTAAAACCTTTCTCCCCGCAAATGTGGGTACACGTATTCTAAGTTCAACCTTCCTCATCACTACCACATTAGCGTAATTAGTACATTGCGTATAACCTGAATCAGTATTAAAAAAATTCTTCCAGACAAATGTTGTTTGTTCCCGTGTGATTACCACTACTAAGGTGGGAGAACCACAAACGACGGAGAAGAGGATGTCGGTGCAGGGGAGAGGAAGTGTTACAGCTGTAACAGCTTGCGGCCAAACACCCTCAAGACGGAGCCCTCTATTATGTGAGCCTCCCCCACCCCTCCCCTCTCATTTCCCTCAGATCGGCAGCCATTATACATCGCGGCGATGCCCCGGTTTCAGCAAGGTAATTTGGTTATTTAAGGAGAAACGGGAGAGGGGAGGTTAGTGGAAATGGGGGCTACCACAGCAGTCATATAGCTCCTGCATCTGTATCCACATTTAATTTATTTTTTAAATGTTGTAGAAAAGTTCCTTGTTAGAACTTGCAATATTTATTTTCAAAACTGACTACTCTTTCGGGTATTATGCATATTAAATACGCTATTATGGTGGACCGAGGAATAATACAATTTAGAATTAATCGGCTGGCATTTGTTTAATTGGGAGATTAGGAGATCATTTGAGAAAAATAAAACTCTAGTTCACCAGGTCTGGACGCGAACTCTGACCTTCAAGTCTATATGACTAGATAGGCAGAGCGCTGCATGGAAGAGCAACGGGACGCGTTGTAGCCGTTTAAAAATCTCGGATTATTTAAGAAGTTATTTTACATTTTTAAAAATATTGTTTTCAATAAAATTAATGTAGGTGGACACTTTCAGCAGGTTTGTGAAGGGTTAAAAAGTTTAAATTTTGAGTTTAATGTTTAAAAAAAATTCAACAACGATTAACACAAAAATTTGTTATTTTGATATCAAAGCCAAAGAGTTATAAATCTAGATTCAACCCTCCTCGATCAAATGAAATCATGTTTTAATATGGTCACAACAGTTAATTTTAAAATAATATGGGATTGTTTTATAGCAGCGGTTTCCAAACTGTGGTACGTGCAGTTATTCCCGGTGGTACGTCGTGAGAAGCCAAACAAACCAAGCAAATTAAAATCGGAAAAAGATGAGCCTCTTTAAATACAGTTAAACGGATCCAAACAGTGTTTGGAAGGTTGGCAACACTGATTCTAGCTGCCGCGCAGTTTTTGTTATTATATCCCTGGGCGCCATTAAAAATGTACCTAAATAGTAAATGTTCAGCTTTATCTTGGTGATAATACAAATTACGGAAATTGTTGGGGTGGTACCATTCAAAATATTTGGGAACCGCTATTCTATAGGGTTTTACAGTATGTAAATATTCAACTCTTTTGTAACAATTTAAACTTGGAATTTAAAATAATTAGCTTGTCAGAATTTTAACCTATGTTCTGAAAGCAATATTTATTAAAATATACTAAAACACTTAATAAATAACTCGGGGTTTCTTAACGTCTGCAACGTTTCCAACACTCTACCATGTGCCCTTTGATTCGGATGGTTAGCAATAAAATATTTACATAGTTTACAAAATTTACAGGATAGCTTCTAAATATATTTTAACATATTCATTTTATATTTCCTTTTCTATAAACATTGTTTAAATATTTTCGATAAACAACAATTTTAACCAAAAAAAAATTGTTATATTTACATTAAAAAGCCTATTATCAAAATTATGGAATATGTAATGAACAATAATTTTTCATATTACATCTATGTAAGAATTATAACTGATAAAAATGATAACATCAAAGTGGTACTAAATAAATACTACAATAAACACTTAATTAAAGTTGACATTGAAAATATTATTTCTCCCTATAGATCAAAAAATCCATACGATAGAAAGCTTATATATAAATATTTTCAAAGAATATTGGCACAAGTTAGCACTTTTAGTACTTCATTTATGAAATAGCTTGGCCTAAAAATCACGTAACCATGCGTATTTTTTTTACTCGCGATTTATACTAAAATTAAATCGTGGCCATGGAATGCGCACTCAATAAAGACAAAATACAAAATAATAATAGGCCCTAATATAAAGCTTTATGTTGAAACTCTTAGCAATGTATACGTATAACATTATCGAAAACATAGTTTTTAAAATAAGAGTAGAAATCAAAGATTGCCATGATATTCTTTATGGGTTCTTTTTATTTATTTTTGAAATAAAAGTTTGACGTTTGAACGAAAATCAGTCATACGCTATAAACAAACGAACAATACGAGGAAGTTGAATAAAAGACTCTTTGGGTTAACAAAGACTATGTGAAAGAATTGTAGGGCTTGGTAACCGAGAAAATGTTCCGAAAAGAGCCATAAAGAATAAAAGAGAAAAAAAATGGTGGGAATGGGGAAATATGTAATAAAAAGAATGACGCGAATCTAGTCTAGAAATAAATTACGAAAATACGTGCCATAATCCTAAATTTTGAGAGTGAAAAATTGTTGGTTCATGAGTCACAAAACGGGCTGGAATATAGAACGTGCAAACACTGGTGTCAGAGGTGGGAGAGAAGGTTGGATTGTAGCAAGAGAAAGAGGGAAGATGCGGAAGGTAGAAGGAGCAAGAGAGAAAAGAAAATGGTATGGAGGAAAGAGGGGAGGATTCATGGAACTAAGGGCAGTAGCCGTGAAGAAGAGATGAGATTTATAGAGTGTACCTGTGTGGGGTGATTGCTTCCAAGTTAATTTCCAGCCCCCCTTCGTCTGCCCTTCCGAATACGCCCTAACTCACTCTAAGGGCCGGAAAAAACACACCCACACGCAAGCACATTATTTGACAAACAAAGTAAGCTTGGGTTAGAAAAATAGTCTGGATTAGGGAGAGTCATTTTATCATTTTATAAAAAAAACTACGTTTGCAGAAATACTGTCGAATAAATTATTTGACCCTCAGTTACTATATATTACTTTTCAGGATTTTTCTATATTCGCTATTATTTGGAAATAATATTTGTGGATTTTTAAAAAAGAAATATATTTGCTTCCTATACTCTGGATGTAGGAAACAGATCATTCATTAAAATCATTGAATTGAATTTGTATTTATATGTATTTATATATGTATAGATATATATACAAATATATATATGTTATATGTATAAAAATAAAAGTTGAATAGATTTATATAAATACCTTTTTTTGTACACAACTTTTGCATTAGAAATATAAAATGGTAAGACCAAAACTTTTTTAAGCATCAGGGTTAGCGGCTGTCACATCTTTGGTAGAATAAGGTGTAGAATTTCAAAATGTAACAAAATAATTGAAAGCTATCATCAGAGAATGTCATGATGACAGAGATGTGTATGGTTATTTCTAAATATTAAATTTTTGAGAGAGTTATGGAAGAAGGACATTGCCTAAACTACAAACAGCATTGTATGAATAACTAACGTAATTAGCATCGCTGGCTACCAAACTTGTGGTTTAAATTCAAGGTAAGCCTTACAAGACTTATGGTAGTATCAAATCCCCTATTTTTAATGAATCGCATAAGCTACTCTGTGATTATACTAAGCCCCAGTGTCAGAAACATTTCAAACGACTGCAACGGAAGAACACTCGACGGCTCCACTTTGGAGTTACGCCAAAAAGGATATTCTTCCAGTTGTAACTGTCCCCCGGGTATTAATGGCTTCAAGAAGAACAGTTGGGGCTTCTATAGATGCGAATATTTCTTTAAATACAGGGAATTATCCCATGTAAGTGGCCGAATGGTCTAATACGTCACTCGTGTTAGACTAGCCTGATAATTGTAGATTGGGATTCGATTCCCGTTCGGGTGTATTGAGGGTGGTATCAGTACACGAGTATTTCTATGAGAGGAAGTGAAAGGGGCTATAAATTTTGCAGGGGAAGGGTATTTTCACATACCTTCCAGGGTTCTTTTACATGCCACAATTGACATTAGACGGAAGGCTCTACTTCCCCTTCGAAAGAAGTTGTGCTAAGGATTTTTATCACTCAAGAAAAATCCGTTAGCTCCAGCTGGGTGTGAACCCACGAACACCGGGTCCTGAGGCGAGAATTTTACTCCAAAACCACTGAGGTCAACTAGATTACCTCTAAAATGCTTCCTTTATTATCCCTATCTCAGTAGAGTGTTTACCATATATACTATAACCTGAATAGGTGATAAGACGCGGTGATAATATATAAGTCTTAGGCGAATTGGAAAATTCTGCTTACTTCAAAGGGCGCCGTCATTTTACAATGATCCAGGCTAGTTAGAAAATAATATTATATTTGCTTTTCAGCCTGATAATAATTTTTAGGCTTATTTCAATGAGCCTATATACAGTTTTAGGCTGTTGAGAAAAGACTTTGTTTTTGCTCCATCAGCCTAGTCGATTCCAGGTTTATTGCAATAAGACTGCTCAGCTGCAGGCATATTGGAAACAATTGGAGACAGGGCTCACTTGGCTATTGAAACATGATCAAGGTCAAAGAAGTACCCTCCTTTATTTTACTAGACATACCTCAGTTCAAGCTTGTCTTTCAACGTGCTTGTACCGTGTGCTGCCTCTTTTGTTTTAATTTTTTAAGTAGAAATATTTTTTATATTTTCGTCTAGTTTCCGTTGTGTGTGGGTGTTTTAGTTATAAAATGTAAATTGATACAGAGAATCCAACTTTTAAAGTGAAAATGTGCAGGTCAATGATACTGAAAGCAGCTCTCAAGACGAAATTCTTATTTTGAAGGTAAAATTTAATGATAAAATGAAAGATTATAGCAATGAGAGTGACATCGTGATTTAAAAAACCTTGGACAATTTCAACCATTGAAGAAGCTGTTGGTGAAATTTTAGATTCAAGAAATCCAGACAAGAAGAAAACTAACAAGCGGTATGAATTGACTAGGAAATACGATACTATGGATGTTGGTAAAGAGAGAATTTTGATTAATAAAAGACAAACTAATTACGATCCATTTGTGGTTCCTGTTGAGAGATATTTTGATACATTTCTTCAGTATCACCGCGCCACAAGCCATGGAGGTAGAGACAAAATGTTGTTTGCACTGAAAAATAAAATCTATATTCCAAGACCGGCTGTCGAGATTTTTGTATCTCTGTGAAAAATGAGCAATTCATTTAAGTCTCAGCAACACCGAAACATCATAGTACGACCAATCACTACAAAGGATTTTAATGTACGCGGACTAGTTGATTTGATAGATTTTCAATCGACTCCATGTAGAGATTACAAATGGTTAATGAACTACCAAGACCATGCAACAAAATTATGTGTTCTTCACCCTTTGAAAACAAAACGTGCTGCTGAAGTTGCATTGGAATTGCTGAAGATTTCTTTTTAGACTCTATAGCACCTAATATTTTGCAAAGTGACAACGAACGCGAGTCTGGTGTCATCCAGCAAGTTTCAGATATGTGGCCTGAATGTAAAATAGTGCATGGTAGACCCCGTCATCCGGAATCAAAGGGAAGCGTGGGGCACTCCAATCAAGATGTTGAAAACATGCTACGTGCCTGGATGGATAGCAATGGAAGTACAGACTGGGAAATAGGCTGCCGTTTTGTTCAGTGGCAGAAGAACTTTTCAAAGCATTTAATAATAGGCGGAAGTTCGTACACAACACTATTTGTAACTGAACCGAAATTAGGATTAGGCTCAACGAATATTCCATCTGTAATTTTGCAGACACTTGATTGTGAAGAAGATTTGGAAGGATTTAGGGAACATTGCTTGGAAGGAGAAACCAAAAGGGAAAGAGAAGAAAACCAGGAGGTGAATTTGGAGGAAGAGTCGAGTTGGGGACTTTATTTTATTTAACATTCCAAAAGTAGATCATTGGCCATTAGACTGCCAAAATATAATTGGAAAAATTCTTAACACAAAGATTGATGTTTATCAAATTGGAACAAAGGGTGGTATCACTAAGACGTGGTTCAATAGAAGTGACTTACAGATTTCTGGCACACAAATTCTTGAAGATATCCCAGAAAAGTATGTAACTGTTCGTGAAGCTGTGAGTAAGTAATCAAAGTTTTGGGGGCGCTGGGCAGGGATATTTCTGTTACAAGTGTGTATTCTCAAAAAAACAGTGTCAAACGAAAAAGTGTGCCTGTAAGAAGGTAAATCAATTGTGCACATCAAAATGTCACAGCTGTTTATCATTTGGAAATAAATAAAATAGTGTTCTGTGTAAAGCGTGAATTGAAAAAGTAAATATCACATTGTACTCTTGTAAATGCGTATCTTGCTTTTGTATAAGAAATCTAACTATTTGTATCTGTACTGTTATTTTTCAATAACTATGAATTAATATAGAAGTTTGTCACTTTTTTCTTTTTCTTTATATATCACAAAAAAGTTTTATGTGCAAAGTGTGAATTGACAATGGTAAATGTCACAATGTACTTGTAAATGCGTGATTTCTTCTATAAAAGGAAGGTAACAATTAAATTCTTATCTGTATTATTAATTTTCAATAACCATTACTTATTCATAAAAGTTTGTTAAGTTTTTTAAATCCTTTTTACTATAAATTACTTGAACTTGATATTTTTAATCAAACCACTGCAATCGTATGGTACTTAGTAAGCTAATTTAAGAACTTGTTTACAGAGAAAAATACTATATTCTGAAGACCAATGGTTCCCAAACTTATTGAATGGTGTACCACCCCAATAATTTCCGTAATTTGGAGTAGGTACCACCGTTTGTATGTCTAGTACAAGACTGTGCGGCTGCACCGTCTGTCTGAGCTTGAATCAGTGTGTCCACCCCTACAACCACTGTTTGTATCTGTTTTCATTTAGATTAGACTGGGTCGTAATATATTTATTAGATTTTATGGTGACTTTTTTTATGACTTTAATTTGATTGTTTTGTTTGACTATTCAAGATATACCATCAGGAATAATTGTACGTATCACAGTTAGGGAACCGCTGCTGTAGACTTTTTAATAAAAATCAACTAGGCTGATTAAGCGAACTGAGGTAAATTTCCTTAATAGCCTAAAATTGTGTGGGCCCAATGTAATAAGCCTAAAAATTATCAGGCTTAGAAAAAATCTGTGAGCCTGGCTCGTAAATTGTCGGCGCCTTTTGCAATAAGCTGGATTTTCCAATTCACCTACAACATATATTAGATATAGTATCGTTATATACATATATCATATTATGTATTATGATAGTAAATATAGTATTAATATATATAATAAATATACATTCATAAGCATCTATATAGAAGCATTTTAGAGGTGTTCTATCTGCGTTTGCGTAAAAGAAGTGGAAAACTAATTAGGAGAAAAACACACTCAATAGACCCGACAGAGGTTGGAACCCCAATCTGCCCGTCTTCATCAGGCCAGTCTAGCCCGAGAGTGACGCCTTAGACCATTCCACCACTGAAGCGTGTATATATCAAAGTTAAAGCTTTGTATATTTCAAATATAAATTTGATATGAGTCACGCATCATAGCTCTAAACTCGTTTGAAAACTATAAAGAGTTGTTTATTACTTTCTCTCTATCTTACAGGTAGAGAAAGTATGGTGATCGTCAAAAAAATCGAACTCGAGATTTTGATGAATTTTGACGTTTCATGACTCCCTGAATCCGAAAAAGTGGTTTTTGAATTTCCGTCTGTCTGTCTGTCTGTCTGTACCTCCAACTAGAGCCTAAACTATTTTACCGATTGAGCTGAAACTTGATATCTAAGATTTTCATAGGGTTGCCCCGAGATGTTTTTGGAATTGGATATCTACTCCTAAAATTAGGGGTAGTTTACTGAAGGGGAAAAAAGAGAAAAAGTCGATTTTCTCAAAATCGGCTCTAACGATTTTGATTAAATTTCATTTATGAACATTAATAAATATTCCAAACAAAATGGCCACTCTCAACATTTCGGCAAAATGGCTTTAAGGGCTCCGGTCTGATGCGTAAATTAACATTTTTTATAATATCTCCGAAACTATTTGAGATATGAAATTACTTAGCATTACAAATATGTATATATATTTATAATACAAATATTTTATCCGAAACATATTTTTATAAAATCAATAACTTTCATTCTATACGCAATTATATGAATTTTTTTAACTTTTTGGACATTAAAGTTTAAGTATTGCGACCGTGAAAAAAACTAACCTGAAATTTTGATGGATGTCGACGTCTCATGACCCCCCGAACCCTAAAAAATAGTCTTTGCAATGCCGTCTGTCTGTGTGTCTATAAAAACTTAAAATTAAGGGTAGTTTACTGAAGGGCGAAAAGAGAAAAATTTGGTTTTCTCAAAATCTGCTCAAACGATTTTGATTAAAATTCGTATCTAGGCGTTGATTAAGATTATAAATAAACTGGCTATTTTCATTTTCCTATGAAAATGATTTTTAGGGTACTTTACAGAAGCGTTAATTTCCGTATCTCCACAACTATTTGAGAAACTAAACAACTTATCATTGCAAAATTGTAGGACTATTAGAAATAAAAAACTTTTATTTGACATATATTTTTATAAAAGCAACAGTTTCTGAGATATTTGCAAATATATTAATACAATTTTGTGAGCTTTAGTTGTAAACATATACTACTTAAGTCTTAACGCAATAATTCTCCAATGCCATAGAGTAATTAAATATAAGTATCTAAAAAAGTATGTTATTTTTCCTTAAATCTCTTAGGAGAAATGTTTGCATAGCAATGATCTATCTCCATTTTAGACTCAATAGTCAATATTTACATTTTTTATTGGTCAAAATGTATAAATGAATAATTAAATATCAATGCGATGACTTGAAGATCTGCAACACCTTATAAAATGTTAAAATTTTAACCAGAAATCGAAATTTTAATACGAAGTGTTGACCCTTGTGGAAGACATTAAACTGTTTGAAATGCTCTTAGGTGGACAAAGATGCGCCTCTTTTCTCATTGATTCTATATCATTGTATATTATTTTATGCGTGTTCTTATGTGGAGTGGTGATGATACAATGTACATTATTCCGTTCAGAAATCTTACGAGTTTATAGAAAGAGAGAGAAAGTCTGTGCGGTGCGCCGTACCATTTATTTTTTATTTTTTAGTATTATTTGAACTACTTTTATTTCAAATTTTTAATAGATATGTTTGCTGACACCTTAGCTCTGTTGGTAATGTATCTGCCTACTGAACAAGAGTCTCAGGTTGAGTTCCCAGTGTGGTTGGAAAATGTATATTTATTTAAATTAGGGTATTCCCTTTCACAGTTATGAATTAACGGCTGGTTGGAGACCGGGTGTTGTGTTTGTTCTAGAATTAAATTAGTTCATAAGCCATGTGCTAATATAATTAGTCTGTTCAGAAAGTGCACGTTAAATACCCAGAATAATATAATAAAACTGTTATAAAATGGTAGTACTATGAGCGATACTTTTATTTCAGATCATTTGCACTAATATAATGACCAGGGTCCGGATTTTGATGACCTAATAGTGAACCAAAAATTAACTATAAAATGATCTGAATATTTTTTTAAAAGAGCTCTTTTTTTAAAAAAAAATTACCTCAAATTCTCAACATAAGCTAGTCAGCTAATAAATACACACGATTAAATCAAACACGCACTTTACAAATGTAAAATGCAATAAAAATATTTTAAGAACAATTCGGCTGAATATAACATTGATTTACAAATATCTACTACAAAAGTAATCGCTATCCCCTTCCAACGCAACCATTTACATCTTAATTGAAGTGTCTCACCAGGAATATGTATTTTACAACCTTACAACAAATAATCAAAGAGGATACAAATTTCAATGACAATTTTTATCTTCTTATTCTGACAACTGTCTGTTGAAAAATTACGTTTGAGCATTTATGCATTTATAAGATTTTGATAGTATTAAAAATACCTATTTGACTTGAATGCCTTAAAATGACTCAAAAATTATTAAATATTATTTTGAAAAAATCCTAAAAATGACAAAAATAAGAAACAAACAAAGAAAATGTGATCTTAAATCCCAAAATAACAAAAAAAAATTACTTATGAAATACACATTTATACAAGGGGATCATGAACTAAGTCTATATAATTATGAGCATTGTATGCGACAAAACAAAAATAAAAGATTACAGTATCAAAATCCGGGTGTCGCTATTGACTCAAGATAAGTAGATTTAAGTTTTATGAAATGCAACTCCCTTCAGTGAATGAATGGCTTGAGGCTTCATTACAGTGTTGGACTGGCCTGCTGATGATGTGGACATTGGGGTTTGAATCCCGGTTAGGTCTACTGAGGGGTGTTTTTCCTAAATTGTTTCCCAGTCTCCTGCCAAGCAAATACGGGTAGATTACCTCTAAAATGCTTTCTTACTCAACGCTAACCCATTAGAGTAATTATCATATATGAGTATAACCTGAACAGGTAGGAAGACGCGATGATTAAAAAAAATTAAATTCAATATGATTTACCTGAAAACTTTAACATATATAAACTACCACAAACGCAAACGGAGTCATTGTTCAGCCGGTTAAAATCGCACGTTGACTCTTGACTAAAAAAAATAAAATACAAACCTTCTATTTTCTTTCTGCCAGTCGTTCTTGCTGACTTTTATTGCTAGAGATGTTAAGAAAACGAGAGAGGGAGGAATTTCCGCGCGACAAAGCTCAGAAGCGTCTCAGGGGTGGAAGAAGACTTGAGGACCAGGGCTGCCCTAGAGATCTGGGGAGCTAGAAATAAACCCTGTCAAGTTTACATCATTCGACCACCAACATTTTATTGCACAATTTTGACAAGTGTCTAATTATTATTAATAATTCAATTATTTCAAAGCATTACAGCTATAAGAATTCAAACTTGCTATTTTATCCTTTTGGAGTAATATTGTTAAGATAAAGTAATTAATGTATGGGCTGAGATTTACTTTAACTAGACAATCATATTGGGTATACACAGTGAAATACTTATAATATTAATATTATTAATATATATTAATATTAATAATATTATCAATATAATCAATATTTCAATGAGATATTTATATTATTATTATTAATATTATTCATACTATAAATATTTCATTCTGTACACCCAATATGACTGTTTAGTTCCACTAAATTTAAGCCCTATACACTAATAATGGTACGCAAAAAGCATAAAATAGATAGCAAGTTTGACCCCTTAAAGCTCGCGAACTGTAATAATTTGAAATAATTGAATCACTATTAATAACTTATAATTTTACACTCCTGGTTAAAACTGTGCTTTCAAATATTGATGGTCAAAGATGGGATGGGTAAGGACGCGAGTAAAGGTCAAAGTTTTTGCAGTTTTTATAAGAAAAAAAATGTTCCCCCAAAATAAGTAATTTTTCTAGTATGAACATATAGTTTAATTTTCTACACACAGTAACACACAATTAAGATGCGTCATGAGCAGATTAGCATTTGACAAGAAGCTTTTAAAATTATTATTATTATTATTATTATTATTATTATTATTATTATTATTATTAGCACCCGTTCAGAACTTTTTGACTGAAGGAAGACATTTCTCATCAAATTCTAGGACAGCCCTGACAGATATTCAACAACTGTTGATCTCCCCATGTGAAGAAAATTAAACTCTATGTTTATACTGGAGCAATATTTTATTTATTTTGTTGAAAAAATTTGTTGCTATAAAAATTGCAAAAAAACTGGCCTTATATCACAGGACCTACCATCCCACCTAATGGACGTTGCCTACTTGTGACGTAGTGGCAAGTCAATATAGGTTTTACCATGTTAAGGTGTTTATATTTTTATTCAGCGAGAGACTTGATCTCGAAGTAGTTTTTTTTGGCAAACGCATTTTTAAAAACGTCTACCACCTGTGCTATTTGGTTTAGTCATTAAAGTGGCCTGTAGGAATGTTCCTGATAGTATGTGGATTAAAAAAGTCCCTGTAATCCTGTGTCTATACATAAAAAGAAACCAGAACAATATAATTTGTAAAGTCAAATAGTAGAGTAGGTGTGTATACTCCTCAGTGGAAGAGGAGATAAACTAGAGGATTTGAGGGAGATCTCATTTTCTCCGCTTCCTTTATATTTCGTACATTGTCATCTTAAGTGTGATGATGCTTGGTTGTGTCAAGTTAAGTTGGGGTGTAAGGGGACGTGAGCTAAGGGCAGTGTTTTGCAGTTTGAAATATAATCTATATTTCATGTTAACTTTTTCAAGACTTATGAGTTTCAGTGAAGGACGTACTAAAGCGACATTTGGTTCTACTTTCTAAAATAAGGGTAAAATACTTTTTTTTTTTT
>CABFWO010000338.1:64049-142650 GCA_902155825.1 Timema genevievae
GGGGGGACAGCACAATGACACGGGACTAGACCTAGTAGCCTTTCTAGCTGCTAGAGAAAGCCCTTCCTATGGAAAATAGATTTTACCCATTGTTTATTCTAGTACCTGCCGTTATTTCCAATAATTTCAACTCGAAAAGGATGAAAACCCCCGTATCTGTACCAACACTCGCTACATTTACCTCGTTCTCTAAGTCTAACCCTCTTTCAATTAAATTGTTTATCGTAGCGATATGGTTGAGAGCGTTTAATAGCAGCCCCTCTAACATTCCCTAACCAAACATCTTCCTCCCTTCAACGTCATAAAACAGTCGAAAGCATAGCTTTTTATGTACGGTCTCGTTATGGGGTTGAGAACTGTTGGATAGGGAGGGGGGGGACGATGCTGAAGCTGAAAGCGGTAAAGCACACCGACTGAAGCGAAATGTTGGGGGCGTGAGGGACGATGAAAGTAGACACGTCTAGAAGGAAGTAGGGCCATTACAGGAGTTTGTTGTGCCCGTGCGTGAGGTGACTTGCTCTACAATATATTATTTTTTTAAATACCTCACATTGAGATGAGGAATGAAATGCAAAGGAAACTTACACAGTGAGTTTTTTATATTTGCAAATAAATAAAATAATAATACCAACATGGGAGTACGCTCTAGTAGTACATTAAAAAACACCTGGTTTGGATCCTTTTAATTTTTAGAATCCCAGCTAGAAAAATAAAAAGGAAAAGTGTTGTGAACTACGTCTTAATTCTAAACTGGGCTGTTTGCGTGTTTACACTCATTGGGTAGGGAAGTAATTAGGTTGAGTTTGAGAAGAAATGCACCCAAATTTGCTATAAACGAGCATCCCCTTAGGATAATCCTTTTGTGTGAAACTTTAGCCTACGAATAAATATAACAGATGGATGGACTACATCATTTTATGAATCCAAATATTCATTTTTTAGTGTTTGTGAAATTTCAGAAATGCCTTTTCCACGAAAAACACCGCAGTGAGGATATTTTCTATGACGTACTCGTAAGGCTCATAGAACACCAATACGCTAGGCCTACTTATTTTTTTAGCACCACGTCTTACTAACAATTATCATTATACACATATGTACGATAATGTGTTAAGGATGAGGAAGGTTGAGTTTAAAAGAAGTGTACTCACAGTGGCATTGAAGGAGAGTGGACAAACCATTTAAGAAAAACCACCCTCAATATCCCCGACCGGGATTCGAACCCCTATATCACCATCATTAGCAGTCTAATTTGTTGCGAGAGTGACGTATTAGACCAAAGCAGGTTCTCATATTGTAAATTATTATTTATATGCCATGATATAAGAGATTAGAAGTATAAAAATTGACTAAGCTATTATATTTTTACTTTAAACAAGTAAAATGATCACCTTCTATTCAAAGAAAATAGGAACTGAACAAAATAACTAACGTTTCTACCTTTGAAAAGTCTCCTCGCTAAGTTTGTCTTTAATCCACCCTTTGACGAGAACGTCGAGATAAATTGACGAGCACTTTTGAGACACATTCCCCAAGAATAATGGGGACCGTATTTTAATGAGGAAGAAGCCATTGGGATTCTCGCAAGACTCGAGTATCTCAGACAAAACGATAGAGCGTATCACGTAATTAAAACTCACTTTAAAACTTAACGTTTAAATTAGGAATATTTCGGGGTAAAATTCTAGGTGGCTCATTCATAATAAGCACTAGCATGTTCCATGAATCAAACTAGATTAAAATCTATAATATATTAAAACGTGAAATAATTCCTTTAGACAATAATTCTCAGAGTTTCGCATAAAAAATTATAGCACGACGTCTTACTAGCCGTTCAGGATATACGCTTAAGTAGACCCTACTAATTAGGCTAATGGGTTATGAATTGGGAGGGTTTAATTTAGAGGACATGAACCCGCATTTGTGTGGAGGGAGGAGGGAAAACAATTTAGGAAAACTACTCCCAGTTCACCCGACCGAGATTCGAACCTCGATCTCCCCACCCTCGGTAGTCTAGCTCAACACGAAGCTAACGCTTTAGCCAACCAAGCCACCAAGGCAGGTTTTCATATAAGCAATTTTTTTCATTTATTTTTATGAAAACTTATAAAATGATAATGTTCCCTAAATTTTAATTTTTTTTTAATATATTCAAATGTGGACGGTTTTATTGGAGCTATAATCACAATAAAAGTTTATATTCTAACTAAATTAATGTAAATTCAAATTTATATTACCAAATTATCGACCTTGGTTGTCTTAGGGTAAAATATTCACCTCAGGACACGATGTTCGTGGATTCAAACCCAGCCGAGGTCAATGTATTTTTCTTGAGAGATGAAAATCCTCAGCACAACTTACTTCGGTGGGGAAATGAAGCGTGGAAAAGAAACCTGGAAGGTATGTGAAAAAATCTTACCTGGCAAAATTGGTAGGCCCTTTCGCGCTAGCTCATAGAAATGCATTGTAGTAGGCAACAGGGAACCTCAAACTTCCTGAACTCCTCTAGTACATGGAATTACTACCAGATGGTGGAGGCAGCGCTAGCCAGCTGATGGACTGAGCACATGCTTAGCGTCGGATGGATAGAATTCACATTAAACTAACCTCCGGGTTGTTGATTTAAAAAAAAACTCCAAAATATAAATATAACAGTTAAGAATTGATATTTAAAAATTGACGCATGTTGCGTAGTTATATTTTATTTTGTACTAATCTTCAACGTTAATATTTATATTAATGTAAGAAGGCCTAAGTCTTGAATTAATGCAGTGACCAAGATCGGTCATTTCAAGTTTCCTTTTATTTATAATAAGGAGGGAGCCATTAGCATGGGGCGAATACTTGATAGCTCAGTGGTAGAGAAATTACAAACTAAACCAAATTACCGGGTTCGATTCCCATGTCTAGATTTATTTTTTCAACTAATTTGAATCAATTTAATTTTTTTTAAACTTTGCTCTGCGTAAAAACGGACACCATCTAACACACTCGCTTTCCTGACCAGCCTGTATATGGCCGTAATGAATTGACAAATGAAGTGAGGTCAGCACGGAATTAATGTTTATTTTTAAATTATAGTTTTTGTAGATATAATTTAGTGAATGTATTGTGTTGGTTGAATTAATAAAACCGTATATATTTAATTACTATTTACCATAGTGATTTGCTTTTGGTAATTCCCTTAATACACGGCACCCGTATTAGATAGTGTGATTGGGCGTCAACAGAGTTATTGTAAATTCAAAACACAATTTTTTTTAGCGCCGTCATAGAGGACAAATTTATAAGTTTATGTAATTTAGTTACTATTAAAATGATCCCACCTGGTCTTCCTTTATAACAATTAGACCCGCAGCAACTACCCTATCGGTCAACGCGAGATGCCACGAGAGTCCCTGACACGAATGAATTAAAACAAATTAAACTAAGCCATTTTTAGTAAGATTAATATGTTTAAAATGTGTATACCTAACTCATTTAGCAATTTTTAAGTACTCACAGTACATACATATTCTATAATATTTGAAAATTGGTTCATAGCACCTCAGCTTCGTCAACCAACGGGAATACTTAGAATCACCTTTGTCAAGAAATTTCACATATTAAACCACAGCTTTCCTTTGAGCGTTTGTAAATCTCAAGTGCATCTTCTGATACGATTTTCCCAATTATCCCTTTAAAATTACTAACTTCCGAGTTCATAAATTATTTATTTGTACCTCGACAGCCATGGCAGGATTTGAAAAATAAAAGGCTTCTACATAAAAATGTATCATTGCTCGTAAATATTAAAAGGTGACGATGATGATAGATTTAATTAAATGAGTATTTCAATTTAAGCATGCTTGTTTGCTTTATTTAGTTGAACTTCACGAACTTTTCCCGCCATATTATCAATAAAGTTTCAATGTAATGAGAACTTTGTTGTTTGAGCTTTTAGATCAATTATCTGTCTCGCTGTTCTGATTTTACCTACAGAACTTATAAATACGTATACAATCTCAATGAAATAGGAATACACTTTTTTTGAGGGCTAAGAAAAGTTCTAAAACCATTTAAATATATTTATACATCAACTCATTTGATTTGCAGCTGTAACTTTTGATAGATAATATCATTAGGACCACTAATAAAATAATACTCAATCGGATGCTAAGTTTCAACAAGCAAAGATCTTGCTCAAAATAAATGTAATCCTAGAACAGGTCTAGTCCTAGGCTAAATTTCAACATACTAGTAGCACGAGGAACAATAATTATTTATTATCCGCTTCGGTGGCCACGTGGTTTAACGCGCTGCTCTTGTGTTGGACTAGACTGGTGAATACGGGGAAGATTTGGGTTTGATCCCGGTCGGGTGCACGAAGGGTGTATTTTTCCTAAATGGTTTTCCACTCTGACTCCACGCAAATGCGAGTGCACTTCATTTTAATTAAACCTTCCTATTCCTAAACCATTATTGTAATTAGTCCATAGGTGTATAGTCCAGATGTGGTGCTAAAAGAAATTAAAAACACAATAATTAATACAAAAGACGTTTTCTATAAATGTTGACCATTTAACTTATTTAGATTCTAACTGACGCTAAAATATCACAATCCAGATAATATTTGAAGCTTAAACATTCTTAATCTTGATCATAACTGACGCCTGAAAGTTATTAATCTAAATCATTACTGACGCCTGAAAGTTATTAATCTAAATCATTACTGACGTCTAAATGTTCTTAATCAACATCTTTACTGACTCCTAAAAGTCCTTAATCCACATCGTAGCTTGCGCCTAAAAGTTCTTGATCCACGTCGTAGATGACGTCTAAAATTTCTTAATCCAGATCATAAGTTACGCCTAAAAGTTATTAATCCAGATCGTAAATTACGCCTAAAAGTTATTAATCTACATCTTACCTGTTGCCTTAAATGTTCTTAATCCAGACCTTGGATGACACCTAATAATTCTTAATCTAGATCATAGCTTATGCCCAAAAGTTATTAATCCAGATCGTAAATTACGCCTAAAAGTTATTAATCTACATCTTACCTGTTGCCTTAAAAGTTCTTAATCCAGACCTTGGATGACACCTAATAATTCTTAATCTAGATCATAGCTTATTCCCAAAAGTTATTAATCCAGATTGTAAATTACGCCTAAAGTTATTAATTTTCATAGTAATTGACGGCTTAAAGTTATATCACACTTTAAAAGAGTCGAGGAATACCAGGCCTCCACCGTGGTTCGGATTCCACGTTAAACTGTAGGTCCTCCATTTCATCTCACAATCACCCTACCATTACAACATTAACGTAAGTGCGTATAACCCGAACGGGTAGTAAGACGCGGCGCTAATAATAATAATAATAATAATTTAAAAGAGTCCATACCCACATCGGTGAAGCACGCGGAATAAACGTCAGACTCATATAGTGTGGTTTGTTTGTTAATAATAATAATTATAATAATAATAATTATATATATAATATAATATATATAATATAATAATTATTTATAATTATTATTATAATTATTATTATTATAATTATAATTATTATTATTATAATTATAATTATAATTATTATTATTATAATTATAATTATAATTATTATTATAATTATAATTATTATTATAATTATAATTATTATTATAATTATAATTATAATTATAATTATTATTATAATTATAATTATTATTATTATTATTATTACTAGCACCGCGTCTTACTGCCCGTTCGGGTTGTACGCACTTACGCTAATGTACAATGGTAGGGTGATTGTGAGATGAAATGGAGGACCTACAGTTTAACATGGGATCCGAACCACGGTGGAGGCCTGGCATTCCTCACATTCACAAGTTGTGATTAATACACGTCTTGTTAGAGGTGAAGGAAGGGTTTGGCAATCAGATAAATCTGTGCCGGAACCAAGGATTGAGCCCCGGACCCCCCAGCACAGAAGTCTTGACACCTTACCCATATACCACCAGGTCACCGACTGGTTTGTTGATGAAGGGATGATCAGGTTTCGAATCCCGTCCCAGTGTAATGCGTATAGCCCGGACGGGTAAGGAAGAATACGCGGAACAAAAACAAATTCCATGAAACACGATCGGGGAATGTATTTGTAAACGTATCTGCATACCGTAATAAAATACAATGGCACATTACGCCAAATCAACTCGTAGCTGATGCAAAATCGATAATTGGTCGAAGAGTTTCTCTGCAGTGTCCACAATGGGTCTGCTTTACTCTGCCGATAGTTTCTGTGCGCACAGATCCGTAGTTCTTCTATCAGCAACCTACTCTATGTATTCCACGCCATGAGGTATTGATTACCAATCCCTGTGGTTTATATTGTTCACCTTTAGCACCTCACCACCTGTATTGTTGAATATTAACGTGCCTGCCTAGGCAAGTGAGAAATTGCCGTCCAGACGTTCAGCTTGAAAGCAATATTTAATTATACGGTGCATTATTTCAAAATATGACTCACGCTAAATGAAGATGAAAGATTCCAACAGTGCTCTTTTTCCTTAACAACCTTATATTTTGAGTTTTATTAATATAAAAATGTTTTAAAATGTGACATTAGCTCATTTTCAACGACTATGTGTGCATATTTGCGGATTTGAGAGAGTAGACTTGATGAAAAGGGGCTCTAGATCTATCCATTCTCTAACAAATAAAATAATGTTTTGATAGGCTCATAAAAAAACTTTAAGATAATTGAGAACAGTGAGCTTTTCTCTTCACCTTGAGATAAGAAGTTTGATGGTTTTACTCCCCCAATGTTTGAAATGACAAAGAGTGGTTGTAGGTGAAGGGAGAGAGTAATTAAAAATTCCCAGAAAGCGACACAGACCATTGTAAGCTGCACGTCCTAAGATCACTGTATACATTCTCGCTGACCGAGGCGGCGGCCTTAATTAATTTATAGCTGTTGCCTAAATTAGAATATGTACAATCTGAAATAGTAAATACCATGATTTTAACCCACTTCGGTGGCTGCATGGTCCAAGGCACTATCCTCGCAATAGATTAGAATGCCTAAGATCATATTTCGATACCAGTCGGGTGCACTGAGAGTGGGTTTTCCTAAATGGTTTTCCACTTTCCCTCCATGCAAATGCAGGTGCACTTCCTTTAAACCTTCATAATCCTTAACACACGAGTGTTATTAGGACATCGACTTAAGTTATAACCCTAACGGTTAGTAAAGCAAGGTGCTAACAAAAACTTAATTCCGAGTTATTAGTTCACCCGGTAGTACGTCTGACTAATTATTAGCTAAGACCCATATGCAAGAACAAGACAAAGTGAAACAAAAGGTGGACTGGGGTGGAAGGTATGTTGAGTTGAGGCAAAGTAGGTAGCAAATCAACTCATCTTCAATCTTCTACTTCATCTATTTCGTTCAGTCTCGTTCTTGTACACGGGCCTAAGGGAGTCGCATTAGATTTATCATTAGTGGGGTCGGTTTGACCCCTTTCATTGTGATAAATTAACGTCTCGGGACTGAGTGTTATGTCTGTTCTAAGCCTAATTCAGTTTTTTTAAATACCGTTCTATTATAATCAATTGATTCAGAAGGGCACGTTAAATAACCCCCAATGTGGAAAAAAAAAAAATCGCAGTAATTATTAATGAGGATGAAAATTATAGATCCCACTTCGGTGTTTGAACGTCTTAAGGCGTTAATCTCTCAATAGACTGAGCTATAGATACGGGAATATCGGAGTTCGAATCCAGATTGAGTGTACTAAGGATGGTTTTTCCCTCTTACTCCAATCAAATATGGGTATACTTCCTCTAAATCCAACCTTCCTCTTTTCTAACAAACTATCGTAATTAGTACGTATGCATATAACTCGAACGGATAATGAGACGTGTGACAGTACATTAAAAAAAATGTGTGTTAGTTCATGTTTCTTAAATGTCACAGATAATATAACCATCTATGGCAGTGATAATTTCAAGTCTACGATACCAAGGACCCCCAGCAAATCTTTCTGTCTTACCCACCCAGAACGCAAGATTTGCCCACCTCACACACTTCGATCTAATTTACTCTCAAATATCGTTTACTTAGTTCCTAAACCTTGTAATGCCAAATAGTTAATTTTATCAGAAAGAAAAAATAATATTTTGAAAATATCAATGCAGTAGTATCCAAAATAAAGGCCCTTTCACACGGGGCAACTTGTTACGTGCAACTAGTTGACAGCCAGTTGACCGGCACTTGGAACTGTACAAATTGTTACGTGCAACTAGTTGACAGCTAGTTTACCGGAACTTAGATCTGCACAAATTGTTACGTGCAACTAGTTACTGCCACCATTGGTGAGCGTCATCTAGAGAAAATGGCGTCAAGGAGTGAGGAACTTTTTCTTCTTGCCTTGTTTATAAAGAAGAGAAGAGGTATGCCAAAAAAAGATGTAAGTATATACGATGTTATCTTCAAGATTGGATAAGGGTTCTGTACTATTCGTCATTTGAGGATCTGTGGACAATAACACTTTTTTAATTGCTTTCGTATGTCTAAATCATCATTTGAAGAATTGCTGACCTATATAAAAGAAGACTCGACACTCAAATGAGAAAGAGTATCCCACTAGAAGTTGCAGTCGCGCGCGCAATTAGTTGCATAGTGTAATAGGTTACATTTAAAACAATGCCCCAGCTGAAGTGCGGACAGCTAAAAGTTGACCGTGTAGTTTCATTGCATGGAAACTGTCCGCAACTAATTGGCGAATATGCAACTGAAGTTTTCTAGTGTAATGGCTTTCATTTAAACCAATGCTTCTTACCATTTTTTCATCAAATAGTTACATGCCACAAGTTGCCCAGTGTAATAGGATTCTTAGGAATTTTTTTTTCAATTTCTTCAATCCACTTTGATCAGTATTTCTCAAGCTTTCCCCAGTCGCATACCCTTTCCGAAGCCATGGTCAGACCAACGTTCTCCTTTCCACCTTATAAGTTAAAAATTAAAACTAACAAGTATTATCTTATAGAGTGTAAATGGTCAAGCTAGATAAATATTTAGTGGTATCTGAATAAAGCCATCACTGAGGGAAAGAGAGGTATATAAAAGTCCATAACATCTCATCATCGTCTTTAATGTGTTCATCAGATTTACTACTATCAAAAAATTAGTTTATGGGTGGCACGCGTACCACAGTTCGGGAAACACCGCACAAAATAATAATATAAGGTAAGAATCAGAAGGTGTCTTATTTTTAATAATCTTTTGATGCCATAAGCTCGTAAAGAGATTTTAAAAAATCAGCGTTACGAGGTTTTAGAAGTTAGACAACGATTTCACTCCCCCCCTTTCGTCGTTTGGAAATATCAAGTAACTACGTTTCTACAACCAATGTATGGGATTCCCCTACCCCCTACTTGCCCACCACTCAGCAAACAACAAAGGAAAGCCATATATATTGTGTTGTTGCCTTGTAAGTAAAACCATTTCCAAACACATCAAATAAAGCAAAATGTTATGAAGTTAATGTGGAACACATCTTCGAACGTGGAGGTACAACCGTCAAAATATAATTTAAGACGGATATATAAAGCTATCATCACAACATATATTTAAAAATATGTTTCAAACTGTAGATTACTTTCTAGGTACCAGAAGCTTTGAATGTTTATGAGTTGGTTATCAGATTACATGTGAGCTTTAAATGTTTATGAGTTTGTCAGAATTGGGTGGGCCTCACGTGAAATTACGTATCCAAACTCTTTCGTAGTTTACCTTTCTCTTTAAT
Source organism: Timema genevievae (assembly GCA_902155825.1). Taxonomy (NCBI): domain Eukaryota; kingdom Metazoa; phylum Arthropoda; class Insecta; order Phasmatodea; family Timematidae; genus Timema; species Timema genevievae. The sequence continues at coordinate 73,817 of CABFWO010000338.1, forward strand.
ACGAAAGTGTATATTTTGTCAGACCCAATATATCGACCTATTTTATGGATCTAAATTGACAAATGAGGATTTTAATATAAATGTGTTGACTTGATGATGTGCAAGCGCTATTTGTTTTTAGTACCGCATCTTACTAGCAGTTCGGGTTATACACGTCTTATGTAGTTCTACTAATTACGTTAATGTTTTAGGGATTAGGAAGGTTATACTTAGAGGAAGTGTACCCGCATTTGCGTGGAGGGGGTGTGGAAAACCATTTTGAGAAAACCACCCTTAGTACACCTGACCGAGATTCGAACCTCGTCTAAACTAGACTGGACAGCTGATGACGGGGAGATCGGGGTTTGAATCTCGGTCGGGTGAACTGGGGGTGGTTTTCCTAAATGGTTTTCCACTCTCCCTCCACGTAAATGCGGGTTCACTTCCTCTGAATTCGACCTTCCCAATTCCTAATCCATTAGTGTAATTAGTACTTAAGCGTATAACCCGAACGGGTAGTAAGACGCGGTACTAAAATTAATTAATTAATTACTTAGAATAACTTATTGGAGACTGATAGTTCAGAGTAGTTACTAGTTCACAAGGGTGTATGAAGCTAATTTTGCTAAGAGGGGTCCGCTAGAAAATGTTACTATACCTTTAACCAATAAAAGTTGTTATACATGGGTCCTATGAGAACCGCCCTTCCCGTGACAAACACACCCACTTTACCCTCTCCTTTTTCTCCCGGTGATATAATTCCCCTAGCTTCCCTGGGTTTTTCCCTGTGGCGTTATCCCATCCCTTAGGTAAGTGACCCTTATGCCATCCCCCTCCCTGACGTCATTGACTCTAGATGACTATCGCAAACCTGTCTTTTTTTATTTATCGGTTGGAGTGCCCATTAGCGGGCATTGGTTGCTTTTGATTTTTGGTTCGAATCACTGAGAGGACGTTGTTTCGGGAGGAATTTGGTTGAACTTCCCATTTGATTTTTGTTCCTTTTATTTTATTTCCCAAAAAGGAAACCGGACTGAGCATATGGGGTGCGTGTTCAATTAAATAGGTGTACAGAGTTGAGCAAAAGGTGTACGTATCGACCAAGAGAGGAATCCCTCATATCGTGGTCCATAAAATTCTAGGTGTTCCAGACACACATACCCCCCCCTCCTCCAACTTCCAGCCCCTTTTTACTCCCTTGCTAGTTAATAAAAGACGACACGAGAAACGAAATCTCTCTTCTACGTTTACTTCTCTCACACATATTTGTGAGAAAAACGCTCTCGATCTCACAATGTAAATATGCCCTACGGTACTTTCCTGATGGCACTCTCGGTTGGAATTTATCTGCAAGTAACATCTATCACACAGTGTCTTCAAGAAGAACAAGAGGTGGGAAAAGGGGGGGGGGGCAACAGTCAGACGTGAAAATTGATTTGGGCGCTTTCGGAAGACGCATCGATTCTAAGTCTAGAACGCCACCGGTATTGGGTGTGAGGCGCTAGGCGGCGAGGAAGAAGTGTATTCATAGAAGGATGCTGTGCTTGGGGTGAAACTGAATGTATAAGTAAATATAAATTATATTTGGATATGTTTGTTTACACCCAGTAAACAATTCACTTAAGAGGGCTGTGTATTAAATCACTGATACGCATTTCAGACGTTTGGAATTGAGCATTATTTAAGAAGTTATTTGATATTCTTAAATATTGTTTTCAACCAAATGTAGGCGAAAATTATCAGGAGGCTTCTTACGATTTAAAAAGTTGAAAGATTAAAAAAAGATCAACGAACATTTTTACTTCTGAGATTAAAGAAAAAGGATAGAAATCTATCTAGTCTTCTTCTGTCAAATAAAGTCATAAAGGGTCATAACAGATTTTTTTTTAAATAATGTAGTATTGTTTTATATGGTTTTATGTAAGTTATCACACATTTTTAAGAAACCATTTACACTTTTTAACTGGTCATAACTTTAGCCTACTTTTTAGTTAAAAAAAAAGTTTTGAATATCAAATCATTTAATAAACAGTCCGGGATTTTTAAATGTCTTCAACGCTTTGTAGGTCTCTACTATACAGCCCTTAGGTGAATTTTCTCTCTCTTCACGATTATATAAACATTTGTAAGTTAACTTTAATCAAACTGCTAAAACTTTGAAAGTCAAGGGTGAGTTGAATTCTCCAGCTCTTGACCTAATAAACTATGGTAGTTTCTTTAGATGTTTACCAACAATGGGAAATTTAATTTTTTTATGAAAATATGACGCATTAAATGCGCAAACTAAATAATTGAGTGATGAAACTTTGCTTTTGTCTTTACCTCTCCCTTTTGCCACCAGGATGAAAGTATAAAAGCGGATTGGTTGACAAAGGTAAAGTCTGAAGCAGGCCTGCTCTGGTTGGTACGAGTATATCCTAGATCAGGGGTTGGAAACCTACGGCACACGTGCCAAGAGTGGCACGCGGAACGAATTTCAATGGCAACGCTGAGCGATTTGAATAGAAACAATAAAAACCTTTATTTTTAATTAAAACCATTGATGTGAGTAATTAATTTTAATAACGTGTTTTATGTTTCAATGATTCAATTGTTTTGTTTTAAAAATTTAAAAATAGTGTCTTCAGAATTTAAATTTTACAAAACACATTTATAGCTTTTGTATTTATTCTGACTTATCTTATTTATATTAAAATAGTCAAGAAACAGTAGTTATTTAATATATTCGAGCTAGAAACATGTTGTTACCTTTACATTTTACAAGATCAACTAAAATTTGTTTTAAGAGTTGTATTGGTAACTAGTATAAAAAAATATAAACGATTTGGGTGGGCTTAGGTTGGTTGGCACTATTACTTCAGCACAGCTCTACTAAAAGGTTGCCGACCCGGCGGCATTAGATGACAAACTTTTTAAATGAATGTGAAAAGTTGTCATTAGATTCCAGGACACCCTTGACAGGTATTTAAGAACTGTTGAGATCACCATGTTAAGAAAATTAAACTTGATGTTTCTATAGAAAAAAAATTTGTTGTAAAAAAAAGGGTTGCTATAAAAACTGCAAAAACAGTGTCCTTTTTTCGCGTTCCCTACACCTCCACCTTAGACTGAATCTGTATAAAATCTGTCGTGTGAATTAATGGTTCCAAGTTTTTTCTATTAACGACCGACAAATGTGTTAGTTTTTTTTCATGGCGTTTAACGACCCGTTAAAGTTATACGCACATGTAGACTACTAAATACACTAATGTGTTGAAGACGAGGGTAGCTGATTCTGGATAACGTGTACCCCTATTTATGTAGAGAGAGAACGGAAAGCGATTAATAAAAACTGTATCAGTACGCCCGACCTATATTCGAATCCCAATCTCCTCATCATCGGGAGTCCAGTCTATAGCGAGAGTGATCTCATAGACTGTTCAGCCACCGGAACGGGGTGTCGTCACTTAATAATGCTTCTGATATGACAGTGATATATTTATTAAAGGCCCTGGGTCTGAATGTTGTGTCCGTTGTAAATTTAAGTAAGTGTTTAAGCCGAGCTATTATATAATCAGTCAATTTATAAAGCTATGTATATCGGATATTTTACTTGTTCAGAATATTTAACGTGAAATTTCTGGACCGTATGAACAGATCAGCATATGACTTACAAACGTACTTAATTCTGGAACACACCAGGCTCCCAGTCATTAATTTATCACTGTAAAAGTGGAAGACCCAATATCGCGAATCATGCTAGATATTTAAGCATTGCTATTAAATAAAAATAATAGGGCCTACCCTTAGTTCTCCCGCCGAAATACTACATATTTTGTAATTAGAGGCATTTTGAATTAAGAGTAAATATGAAATCTTATTTGTGTTCTTCAAATTCTAAAGTGAGAACTTTTTACCAACAATGACTTGTGTGTGTGTGTGTCTCTTTAACATTTTAAAAGCACATAATGAATATATAAATTTGGTGATCAAAGAGATAACATTTTTTAGTCTTTATCAGACGAAATTAGCGTTCAAAGACAACAGAAAATTATTACAGCTTAATTTTTATCCGAAAATATAAAAAATGTATTGCATATTTTTCCAACCTTTATTTTATGAATACACTTTTAGAAATAAAAGGATAGGGAAAGAAACCATTTATTATTAGACGATTCATAATTAAACCTTCTATTTGCCAAAACTGATGACATATAAGACAAAAGAATCATTGAATAGTGTCTGCGAACATTTATATACACTAATAAAATGAGGCAGACACCATTCTTAAATCCTTCCCTTAATTCTTCTACCCTCCAACCACTCTTTCCCTCAACCCTTCATCGCCCAAAAGACTGCATGTAAATATAATCGATTAGGAATAGAAAATGAACTGAAGTTAAGATTTTACATATTGAGTTATCTAAATCGCATTCGTTCCATTAAAAAAAAAAGGAGACCCAATTCAGTGGTCGAATGATCCATGGCGTTATTCTCACAATAGATTCTACTGCCGATGACAAGGATATCGGGTTTAAAATTCCAGTTGGATGTACTAAGGTTTTTTTTATTACTAAACTATTTTTCATTTTCCCTATAAGAAAATGTAGGTATACTTCCTCTAAATTCAATCTTTCTCATCCCTAACACATTAGGGTACCATCTATCCAGCATAAGAATGGTGTTAACTTACTGAATGTTAGAAGAAGATTTTTATCGCTAACATTTGTTTAAGGTAATTAATATGGCAATAATTAATATTTTCTTAATAATACTATATTATCAACTAAAAGTGTTATCCAAGGCCGTAGTCAGGGAGGTTTTTGGGGGTCCAAACTCCCCCGAAATTTAATGAACAAATATATATGGCTCTATTTATGGTTCAAACAATATCAAAATTAAGGCACAAGTACAAACTAGGGGGCTGTGTTACAAAAAAAAAACACTTCAGAGAGCGTCTAGAGGTGTTTAGTATTTATAATTATTTCTAGCCTTCAGCAGTTACGGTGCTATGTTGCCATAAAAAGACTTCAGATTGCTTTTAAAGATGTTTAACATTTATAGTTTTTCCTTGCCTTCAGCAGTTAAGGAGTTATATTACTATATAAACACTTTAGAGAGTTTTTAGAGGTGTTTGATCTTGAGAATGTTTTTAGCCTTCGAAAGTTGCTACACTTCAGCTAGCTTCTAGAGGTGTTTAGTATCCAGAATTTTTCCTTGCCTTCAGCAATTAGGGTGTTATGTTGCCATAGAAATACTTCAGATAGCTTCTAGAACTGTTTATGATTTAGCATTTTTTATAGTCTCCGGTAATTGGGGGATGTGCCCTCCAAACCCCCCTGAAATTATAGGCTGACTACGGCCTTGGTGTTATCTACTAATACATCCCTAAGGATTACTGTATGATTAGCTTTTTTTGTAACTAATTGAAAAGGCAACAAATATTAATAGATCCGTTATATTTTTTGCTTCATGGTTGTGGCAATAATATATATTAAAGTACATGAAATAACATATTAAAATAAATATAGTCACACTTTTATTTTCTTATAACTAGCACCTGCTTCGGTGGCAGAGTGGTCTAATGTGCACTCTCGTGTTATACAAGAATGCCAATGACCGGGAGATCGAGGATCAATTCCCAGTTGGACTTACTAGAGGTGGTTTTTCCTAAATTGTTTTCCACGCTCCCTTCACGCAAATTCTAGGTACACTTCATCCAATCTTAGCCTTCCTCATCCCTAATTCACTAACGTAATTTGTACATATGCGTATAGCCGGAACAAGTAGTAAGACGCAGTTCTAAATAAATTTAAAAAAAGAGTTTTAGTTCTAAACTAAGCACTTGCTCGTGAATACAACCAAATACAGTTTGTGTGTCCTCAACCACAACTTGTTTCGTCAGGTTCGCCATTTTATAAATACGGCGCCTGTTGAAATATATTCACAATAAAAGGCAGCCTTTTAGAAGCTTTCGTTTGTAAAGCACTTTTAAATGAATTGCATACGCAACTTATAAAAAAAACCATCCAAACGGTAATTTATATAAGTTTGTATTTAAATAATATAAAAACTCTTAAAAGAAAAAGGTGTTTAAAACAATTTTTGTTGTGAAAGAGAGTTTTGATTATCAAAAGTGACAGAAAATCAACATATGGTCTCGCATATCATAGGTTTGGCGAATGTATACATGAAAGTATATCTGGTAGCTTTTACCAGTTGTCAGTTACCAACATTCCTACGCTAGTTAACTGTAATTAGTTCACATCCGAACAGGTAGTAAGATGCGGTGACAAAGAACAAAAAAAAACTGGAAATCTTTTCCGTAGTAAAATTATTGAAAATGTTCCAAAATTAGTTGAGGTTTTTTTTTTTAATCTTACATCTTTAGTTAGGCAATAGGGAGTACGTGAGTTTGGTTGACACTGTTATAGACTTACGGTCGACCATTCTGACCATTGGGATGGTCATCGATTGCTTGTAAACTTATGAAACGTCCGAACGGCTCTTGTTGGAATAAATTCACAATAATTGAGGAATGAGGAGCACATTCATCCCTTTCACCTCGATCCTCCAGGAAGTGGCCATATCCCTGGCAATAGAAGGGGGTAGGGTGAAGAGGGAGAGGGAGTCTAGTGTCAGGCTGCTCTGTCTCCCATCTCTCTCTTTGAAGCTCTTTGAAATGGAGATGAGGACTATCAGGAATGGCGGGGCTTTCACACACAATTAACAACACCCGCTGACAGCTTTATTCGGATCATTAAAAAGGTTGGTCCTATTGGAGTTGGCTATTTTGCTTTTAGAAGCTTGTAATAAATACGTACGTGGAAAAGAGAGGGGAGAAAAAAAAACCTTTACAAACATTTACAAAAAAATTATTTCATACCGTTGGTTTTTATTTATTTCTACCTTTTCTCGAATTGGTGTGACAGCACCTTAAGGAGAATTTTGCATGTTATAAATAATTATTGGTCATGGGCCGAATTGAGTTCAAAATGAGTAAATATGATCAAATGACCCCTCCAAGGAACCCTTACCCTCCTAAGTCATTTAAATATATCTGCTTGGGTCTCCATATCTCATTGGGGAGAAAGTATTTCCAAGGTAAAGACTTAGGTTACTCGTCCGATCTAAGATTGCCACGTGACAAAAAAGAGGTACACGAGTCCTTTTATCACACTAGATGAGCAAAAAGAATCTATCTTCTGTGAGGCAGAAAACTTTGGTCTGGAATTGGGGTAGGTAGAGAGAGATAAATGAATCGTCCAGAGAAGGATAGCACAGTAAATATTCACCCATGACCCTTGATCTCAAATCTGCGTTTGTAAAAAAAATAAACGACCCGATTGGGAGGCACGAGTTTTAATAATTCTAGCTGGAGACACCTGAAGTGTTTTTACTTATGGTTTTGAAAGATATTAACATAAATATTAATAATATAATTTATATTAATTTTGTAATTACCTTAAATAAAGATTAACGTTTTTACTCACTCACTGAGTTAATTTAAAGATATATAAATTACAAAAAACATTTAAAGAAATACATAAATTCAGTTAAAGGGTAAAAAAAAAAACTTTGGAAATCAATAAACTAGCACACTAATCAACCACAATGTGAGTACTAAGAATTAATAATAACTTACCACTCAAAATGAATAGTATGTAGTCATCAAAAGTTAAATAGTTATTGTCTCACATCGTAGAGCGTGGCACGTGTAATCCAGAGAAATACAAAAATACAAAATTATCTTCTGTTTCTTTACAAATATTACCACACCGGTTGAAAATCCCTGCTCTAAATGGACTAAAGGTGTTCACTGTGTCAACACGATAATTTAATTAAACGACTGCTTTATCATATATTTATTGTTGGCACTCATTGCGGATGTTGCTATTTAAAAGACTTTATTGCCAGTTACGAAGAAGTCGGGGTTTGAATCTCGGTGGTATCAAGGCGTGACCATTTTAAAAGTGTTACTAAATACCTATGCCTATACAGGTGGTATATCAACACTATGCTATAACGTTATTTCAATGTTTGAAGTTAATGTTTTCTTTCGTAATAAGAGTTTGTAGATTAAATTTTGTTCTATTTTCGAATTTTCTCAATTTAAATTGATTTCAAAATAGATTGTCCTCCTTTTTTAATTTTTTAATCTGGTAAGTCTAACTTAAAATGTTTTGGCTGGTGTGCAAGAACGGAGCTGAGTGTGCAATGTTAAGGGAATTTTCAAAATGGTATCGTGTTTAGCTGGGCAAAGAGCAATAATAATTATTATAGAATACTTTTAAACAAGGATTATATAAGCGCGTGGGAGAGTTTAGATGCCAAGGTTATAAAAGGCCCGGGCAAGAGGCCTATTTTGGCTATTCTTGAGCCTCCTCTAAGGAGAGCAGACGCTCCAATGGTAATATAATGCCGCGTAAACTTTTAACTCTTTATTTATTAATTTGCATGGATACGTCAACCTCCTTGTTTGTGTCGATTTATTTAAAAGTTTCTTTATTCGCGGTATTAATAACAGACCAGTTTATAATCATTAACTCTAACGCAATTAAAATCCACTATATGATCACATTTATTATTCCATTTGCATTTAACTTTTAGTAAGTAACAACAATTTACCGTAATAATAAATGATGGCCACACAGAAATCTTACTAAATAATAGTGTCTTAATCATTACGGAAACGGAGTGTTACAACCCTATCAAAACATGACTTTATTTAATAGAAGAAGTAGATCTAGGTTTCTAGCATTTTGCTTTAATATCAGAAGTACACTTTTTTTTTCGTAAAGCTTAGTTGAATTTTTTTTAAACTTTAAAACTCAAAATTTAAACTTGTTTTTGTTTAGTGGTCAGAAAACTATTTATAGTTTTAGCCTACATTTGGTTGAAAACTATATTTAAAAATTTCTAACAACTTCTTAGATAATGCGGGATTTATGGACGTCTGCAACCCGCCTCAGTTGTCTACCATGTAGCATCCTTTAGGATTTAATTTGCAAGTAATTTTTGTCACCGCATCCTACTACCCGTTCGAGCTGCACGCATGTGTACTAATTAAGCTAATGTGTTAGGGATAAGGAAGTATGAATTAAGGGAAATTGTATTCGTATTTATGTGGAAAGAGTGGTTTTTTTTTAGAAAACATATAATGTATAATGTATACACGTGTTAAAATCGTGCAATCAAATTTTGATGGTCAAATTACCTTAGGCGTCTTGGCTTTTAAAAAAAGTGCTAGCAATTAGTATTCATATTTTAGAATTTCCATTTCATATTAATATTTAAATAATAAATTGACCCGCCTCGGTGGTCGCTTCGTCTAACACGCGACTCTCGTATTAGAATTGACTGCCGAAGACGGGGAGATTGAGGTTCGAATCTCAATCATGTGCATTGAGGGTAATTTTTTTCTAAATGGTTTCCCACTTTAAATCCACGCGGATGCGGGTATACTTCCCCTAAATTCAACCTTCTCAATCCTTGATACATTAGGGTAATTAGTATATAGGCGTATAACCCAAACGGTTAATAAGACGCGGTGCTAAAAAAAAATTTAGTAACAAATTGACTTGTCTTGTCGCTTGGGGGTAAGCGAGAGCGTAAGGTTTTTTTTAAAAAAATTTAAACTCTTTAAAATAGGATAACTTTGATCTTTAAATATTTATTCTTGTAAAAGTTTCGAATATAATATATTGATGTACCCTTCGTTTACGCTGTACATATTACAATATGGTATGTTTTATAAAATTGTCATAGTGTAATCTGTTAAGGTTTGCTACCTTTCAAGCTAGATTAAAGTTATTAACTGAGGGATAGATTAATATTTGAACAAATAAATACTCCCAAAGTAAAATAATACAATAACACCTTTAAATTATATATATATATATATATATATATATATATATATATATCTTTTCCTTTAAAACTTTGGTAATTTAATTGATGATTTTCTTGGGGTATAAATTTGATTTTTTGAGATAGTAAATCTTTAAATGTATTCTATTTATTCTATTCTCCTTCTATGTCTGGATCAACCAGAAATTAAAAAAGTGATTATATGGATTAATTTTTTTTTGTAATCAATGTGAGAATAAATCTTGCAAAACCATTTATTATTCGTTATCTAGTGTATTTCTTTTTTCCAGTGCCAAAAGAGTAAGATTTACATAATTGTTCGTCTAAGAAATGGAACAAATTCATATAAATTGAGATACAGAGTTTTACTGTGTTAATTAATTTGCTAACGAACTCTTAATCAATTATTTTATGAAATTTTTCAATTATAAAACATCTAAAAATCATACATTCAGTTTAAAAAAATAGCTAATAATTTTTTTAAAGCTTACAATTTCCACATTTATTTCATGTTTGTTCAGATACTGTATTAATTAATATACAACTAAACATCTAAAAAAGTAAATTTGATCATTTTAAATTGTTAAATTAGCTTTAAATATAAAAAATATATTTAGCGTGAGAAAATGTACCATATTATTTGATTTGTAAAACAAACGCTTGATGATACAAGCAAATTATTAATTTAAGTTCGACCCCTTAGCTCAGTCAATAGCGTGTCTGTCTACTGAGCTAAGGGTTCCATGTTCGATTCCCGGCATTGCCTAAAATGTATCATTGGTGAAATGTGGATTTCCCTTCTCACAGTGCTGAATTAACGGCCGGGGTCTGGATGTTGTGTTTATTCTAGATTTAAGTCAATTTATAAGTCGTGTGCTGGTATTATCAGTTGATTTAGAAAGTGCACGTTTAATACCTCACATAAATAAAAAAGTTTCAAACTTAATTTGGTTGCCATGCATATATCCTATCAATGTTTATTAAAATATAAAAGCTCTATTTTAAGAAAACTGATCATTTTGAAAATTTATTATGTAAGTAAATCAATAAAATCACAAATATTTTAAATTAAAGTTTAAAAAATCTGTAAACTATTTTAAAAAAACACATTTAAATTCTATTCAGTTGGTTTAATGATAGTTTATAAAATCTCAAAAGCAAAATTTTATATCGGTGGGCATGTGGTATGAACGTCAAATTCATCTGGTTTGGTATTTCGGTGGTAAGAGGGTCAAAGTTCAAATCCTGGCCAAGTGTGGTTTTATCCCCTAAAAGGATTCCCAATATACCTTCGCGCCAATTTGGATACATTTACTCTTAGTTTCACTTCACCCATCTATATCCCATTCATGTAATTAAATGCATATAGTTTGAATGGGTAGTATGCCGTGGGAATGAAATAAAATATTCAGACTCAAAGAGTTTCATCAAAAGTGAATATTTACTTAGTTAAACAAATACGTTCCAATTAAGTAAACATCTTTTTCCGTTTCTGATCAGTGGCGGATCCCGTGGGATCAGATCGACCTGCGTAGAAAATAATCAAAATATATTGAAATCAATACCTTTATGTTGTAAATAATGATTAACATATCCCTTACCCAACCTCTTACACGACATAATCAATAACGGTTTCAACTTAAGGCGAGTCTTTATGTGTCATCTTCAATTAATAATTTTAATGAAACTGAAAGGAATTTGTTCTCATGTATCATTGATCATGATGACCATGATGAGAATGATCAACTACCGTTTCATTTATAGAAATGGCGCCGTGTAAAATTAATGTGATCTGCGGTTTGTAAAATAGGTGTGCAGTTATCGCACGAGTTAGAAAATATATTAAATAAAAAGAAGCGTAGATAAGCGCGTCAACAGACAAATTTCATTAAAGGCTATCTGGCATGTCCAGAAGTCGACGGGAGTTGAAACTGGAAAACAATTGAGGATTAAATCCAATACAAGGTGCAAGTGGTCAGAATGTAACGTTGAATTTAAACTAATCTTTATATTAAAAAATGAATTTATTCAATAATAATAATAATAATTGAAAATGAAGAAAAGTAGACCTCCTTTTCACTTTTAATGAAAGCTTTAAATGATTCAATCTAATGAAATGAGTGTTCTGACGTTAATTTTGTGTTCATTTTCAATTAATCATTTAAAATTAAACGTGAGAACTGGCCTTTAGCTCTAATATGCAAGCAATGTGTAAGCAAGTGACAACTAAAACTCTCCAGTAATTGAATTACTAAGTTTAATATGATAACCAATTATTTGTATTTAAATACGTGTTTTTAATTAGCACTTAATAACACATTTTAGGTACATTTAAATATGTATTAGTTATATTGTGACAGTTAATGCCTTTTATTTTGTAATAAAATTATAAATTTGTTGATCAATTTTTTTTTTCCTTACATAACTTCTTTTTACTATCATAGTTATTGATTAAAGTTATTTCTACAAACCAGAAACATTATTATTATAAATTAGAATCTTTATTAATCAAAATTAGTAAATTTATACTTGAAGGAACCTAATGAAGAACAATCGCCCTACACGACAATAGACCCTGGATCCGCTCTTGTTTCTGATTTTGTAATAATAATAATAATATATTAATAATAGTGTTTGGACAAATTTAAGGCCCGACTCTTTTCTTACTCATATCCACATGTGTATATATATATATATATATATACATATATATATATGTATATATATATAATATATATATATATATATATATATATATATATATATATATATATATATATATATATATATATATATATATATACATATATATATATGTATATATGTATATATATATATATATATATAAACATACTTAAATGTATGTACTATTAATAACAATTAAAAACTAATTTATAATATGTATATATACAAAAACATTTGATTCAATTATGAAATAAACATATATTTACATTAATTGATTCAAGAAAGAGAAGTATATCTGTTAAATCATGTCTACTGCTGAACTTATACGGATTTAAGGGGGAATTAAAATTAATGGTAACTGTACAGTGTTAATAATGAAGGAAATGATTTCGATGGTTATTTTACTACAAAGTGAGCTGTAACAGTCAGGGGAAACGTATATTAAGCGTAACATGTTCTAGGTTTACGATTATTAAACTAGATTTAGTAAGTAATTCTACATTAAATGTTTTGATCCGATTTATTAGTAAGCTTTTTTCAAATTTACTTCATTCATTAGATACAAATTATTTGAATTAATAATTTATTTAATAAAGTTGTCCCTACATAATAATGTTCCATTTAAAATATGTTAACCTTCAAACTTCACTAGTTTAGGTGTTGTGACTTTAGGTCCACTGCCGCATGTCCGACGGGACCTCATTATCATGTTCACAATGTATGATAAGTATTCATTCCAAACCATTTATTTCGTAATGCCCAGCTGGAACACATACACCAAGCCTGAGTCGACCTCCCGGCTGGCCGAACAATTCCACTGCAACATTGTTATACAACAGGGCTTCCCGATGTCTGCCCTCCCCTCCCAGCCCCTTTCAATCGTATGGTCAATTACCCCTTGGGTCACCGAATAGAGGGTGTTCCTAATTGTGCGTCGTCAGATTCCCCCGCCCCCCCTCCCCCTGCCGAGTCTATCCTAGAGACTCCATGATCAGCAGATCCCAAACTTACGAGCTGTTAGAACAGAATATACAAGCGTGCTCGGCGGGTTGCTACCCCTTTGCACTGCAGGGGGAAACTACACGGTAGTGGGAGACGCCCACTTCGAGGGAAACTACCCTCCTTCTTCGACGTAGGGACACATTTAAGGCGGGAGTGTAGGGGACGCAAGAAAAGGAGCAGGATTTTTGCAGTTTTTATAGCAATTTTTTTTTTGCCAAAACAAATAAAATATTTATCTAGAAAATCATAGTTTAATTTTCTTCACATGGCGATATCAACAGTTGTTGGATATTTGTCATGACTACAGGGCCCTGATTTTTATGAGCTAAAAATTATCAAAAAACGACCTATTAAATGAATTAAGAATTCTAAAAAATGACCTATTTTCAAAAAATGACATAAAAATGTGAACAAAAACTTTTAATAAATGCACACGATTAAAATATAAGACACGCACTTTACAAAATTAATGTAAAATGCAATAAACATATTTTTACAGCTAAACTCTTGCATTTTGATACATACAACATTGGTTTACAAATATCTGCCTCAAAATTAACAGCTAACCCTTCCCAACGCAACCCTCTCCATTCTAGTTTCAGTCTCACTAGGAATGTGTTTATGTTACAACCGTCAAAGCAAAGAGGAGACAAAGTTCATGGTTTACATTATAATCTCAATATATCAAATGTGGGTTGAAAACATATGTTTGACCACTATGCATTTATAAAATATTGATATTTTTTTTAATCTATACTTATTTAACATGAATGTCTTAAAATTATTCAAAAATGCCTCTAAAATTCCTTAAAATGCTTAAAAAGACGCAAACTAATAAAATCTTACCTTAAATTCCAAAATGACCAATATACCTATAAAATATACATTTTTACAGGGGGATCATAGCAAAGTTTATGTATTTATGAGCATTATATGTGACGAACCAGAAACAAAGATGATATGCCATCAAAATCCGGGCCATGGTCGTAAGCATGGCAGAATCAGATGAGAAACTTTTTAAATGCAGATAAAAAAGTTCTCACTAAATTCCAGGACACTCGACATATTTTTAATAAATAATGAGGTAATCGTGTGAAGAAGATTAAACTATGTTTCTACTGGAGAAATATCTTATTTATTTCGACCAAAAAATGTTTTGGTATAAAAACTGCAAAAACATTTACTTATTTTTAGGTCCCCTAAACTCCCATTTTTAGGAGTCATAGAAACAAAAGCAAAATATCATCACGGAAAATAATTATTGCAAAGATAATTAAAAACACTCAATTTTTTACTTTTATAATTCTTATTGCCTATTCAGCCTATCTATAAATATTACTAGTTTAAATATAACATAATAAGTGAAAGTTACGCTTGAAGAAAAGATTCGTAGCCATAAATAATGAGAATAGCTACCCTCATCTAAATATAAAAGTTTGGGATTTATATACAGCATATATAAATCAATCAATTTTAAGCAAATCATAACTGATTACTCAAGTTTTATTAGGCCTAGCTTGATGACAATAATAAAATCCTAACAAAATAAAAAACTTAACTGTATTAAATAGTATAGGCACAACTTAAATTATATTAATTTTAGGTTTCAAAATAAACCATTTAGTCTAATGAACGTAGTTTTTTCAAGTAAGCCCTTGTAAGTGTGATGTATTTCCATGTAGGTTGGCTAACATGCAAGGCCGTAGTCGGGGGGGGGGGTTGGTATTTAGAATATGTCCTAACCTCCGGCAATTAGGGGGCTATATTGCCATAAAAACACTTCAGATAGCTTCAAGAACTGTTTATCATTTAGAAGTTTTTCTAGCCTTCCGCAATTGGGGGATGTGGCCAACAAACCACCCTCTCTGAAATTATTGGCTGGCTACGGCCTTGCTAACATGTGTGGTGATGAAATAAATAGTTGTCTTCTTCCCATCATGCCCAACCCTAGTTGACTAACGATAATCTTACCGGTAGCTGGTGTTCCCGACCAAGCTGCATTCACTCAAGTAGCAACTCTCATTGAACAAAGCCGTGTTTTTATTCCAGCCGCCCTAACCTTATTACGGACGTAACAGGAAGAAGTACTTTTTTAGAGAACTTATCTACCAGAGAAAAGAGGTTAGACCAACTTCTAAAAAAATATTTAAAAAAAATTTATTTGAGTCAGAGTTTAATCATTACGTTTCATTGTGAACGGTTGTACACCCGACCGGGATCAAACCATGATCTCCCCGTCATCCGCAGTCTAATCTATTGCGAGAGTAGCGCCTTAAGCCATGTGGGCACCGAAGCGGGTTTCGACTAGTTCAATTATAGCTATTCGTTCGTATTTATTATGAAATATTGTTCACTGTAGCCTATGCACTATTTGTTATTAGTTATGCGCTACGCATGAATATAGACCCAGCCTGAATTGACTCGTTTTGATGCATTAAATCATCATGGGGAGCTTGGACAATTTGTAATAATTATTTTAGCAGTAAATTAATTATCAAATTATTTAAATTCAATTTTTTTTTCAAACAATCAATGGCAAATACTTAATACATTCCCCAAAGATATTTGTGTTCATCTCTGTGCTCTAGTGGTCGGAGTTATTGGCTACAGCTGTGCTCTAATGGTCAGAGTTCTTGGCTACAGATCTAGAGGTCCCGGGTACAATCCCCGGTGCTTCCAGATTATTATTTTTTGTGAAGCAGTGGGTATAGAACGGAATCAAACTCAGCCTCTTGAGGACAAATGAGGAGCTATTTGAAGAAAGAAGTAGCAGCTCAAATCTAGAAAACTAAGATTAACTGCCGAAAGGCTCTTTGTGCTGGCCATGACGCCCTATATCCGTAAACGTTGGCACTATTATCGCCAACATACGGCGGCCACTCGGTCGAAATAGCTTGCTTGCAGACTGACGCCATGGAGTCTTTTTTTTTTTAGGTCTATTTGTATTTCCTTGTATAATAGATATTTTATTTTACTAATGTTTAAGCTATTCCTATTTATAGTCATGTTTTATAACGTTTGATAATATAACAAATCATGGTTTGATAATGTAACAAATCATGATAGCATATAATCTACACAATAGTATTTTCTCAGATTTATTTCTATATATTTAATGCACACTACAAAAAAAAATCTTATTTCTACTAAAAGCTTGTAATGCATTTTTAATGCTCCACTCTTTCTTCCTTTCTTCACTTCTTATCACACAAACTGCCAGTCAAACTTTTCACTTATTTATCAAACAATGTCTTCCGAGCCGGGAAAAACAACGAGGCCGATCAAGGAAACCCTTTTAAACAACCCTTCACAGCTTTGATTAATTTACAGTAAGATGGGGGTGTGTGTGTGTGTGTGTGTGTGTGTGTGTGTGTGTGTAAAAACTTATCTCTAATAATTGTTCGCAGTATTCAGAATACAGTTGGGCAGAAGTCTGTGGGGATAAAAAGTGATGAGACATCAAAATACTATTATAATTTAGTCTTTTTTTTAATTTATTTCTTCTCCTTTAGAAGTAAATTCAAAGGAACTTTCTCCTTCTTGCGAGTAATTTTATTTGATTACTTTCAAAAATGTATTCAAGGCAATTTAACTTTATCTAAACATATGTTAAACCTACTCAATATGAGTGCCATAACATTTCAGTATTGTTAAGACTGAAATCTGATTGTATTTGTTTTAAGTTAAAATGTTGTATTTTTGTAGAATTTAGTAGGCTAGCCGATTATTACCCGCGTCACGATTATTAATGGCTGAAAATAATTACAAGCTTAAGACTTCTAATTGGGTGTTAAGTTTATACTATAGCACATACGATCTTCAAAAGCTTACTGAAAGGAGAGATAAGTATAATTAAACCTATTAAAATTAATACAAAGATGAAAAGAAAACTTTATTGACCGGATGCATGAATATAAATCTACAACGAGTTGACTTAAATTCATATGCTGAATTATTTTTGTGATAGGAGAGTTTTCCTTAAATTTAATTTTTTTTAGCACCGCGTCTTACTACCCGTTTGGGTTATACGCTTAAGTACTAATTACGCTAATGGATTAGGAAATGGGCAGGTTGAATTTAGAGGAAGTGAACCCGCATTTGCTTGGAGGGAGAGTGGAAAACCATTTAGGAAAAACCACCCCCAGTTCACCTGACCGAGATTCGAACCTCGATCTCCCCGTCCTCGGTGGTCTGGCTCAACACGACTGACGCGTTAGCCAACTACGCCACCGAGGCGGGTAGTTTTCCTTAAAGAATTAAGTCAATAGAGTAGGGATTTTGTTATTAAGTTATTAAACTCAAAAAAATAATTTTTTGATCGTTTAAAATTAGGATAGTTTTTTAATAAGATATTTATTTAGTAGAAATGTAGTAGGAAGAAATGTATTTGACTGTTACAAAAGTTACTAAATTTACTTTTATATACTCATATGCCAAGTCATGTGAGCTAAAGATGTTACCTATAGCTATAAAATAATAGTAAGATGTAGTAAAGTCCTACTATCGATACTAACTGTAAAGATTATATTAATTAGTTTTCATAGTATAGGAAACTTTTTCCAAATGAGTTCTTAGTACTATTCAATGTTCAAAGATAAGGCCATTTATAAAATAAAACTTTTTTTGCGGACCAAATTGATAACATTGTGATTTACTATTGATATTATCTATCAAAAGTGATAGCTGCATATCACCCAACTTGACGTATGTATACACTAAAATAGATCTAATGAAATTTAAAAGCTGTCAGATAAAGCCCTTTCAGGATCAGGAGAGAGCAGGGCAGAGGGAAGCGTGCGAGTTAAAATGACGTTAAGTCCTGAAATAGCCCAGTCTAACAAGTAATATTACATTATTGTAAAACTTACTAAAAAGTAAAATAAAAGTTTGGATAAAATTGAAAAAAATTGTTAAGGAAAAATTAAATTAAATCAAAGAAAAAATTTCGGTCCCAGCCTGAGAAAAATTGTATTTAGTTGTTATAGCACGATAATATTGTACAATCGTCCCCATTTAGACCCAGCCTTTATTGATCTTTTTTTAAATTGACTGTACCAATATATAGCAAAATATTTTAGTTTGTACGAGTTAAAAATTTTGCTTATAAATAGGCCAATGCTTTATTTTTACTTTCCTCCTAAATAACTAACTACCAAACAATATATTATGGACCCGCCAAAATCATGTTTGTATGGTTAAAAGACGTCTTAAGCCTTACTAATAAGGGATGAATTTAATACATTTTATTCAATGTTAATAGTCACAATAATAATAAGCAAATCATAGGAAAAAATTCTCCTATATTCTTCCCCACCACCCCCTTGTCATCCTTTTTAAAAGAACAATGCGGGGTGGAGGGCAATATGCCCCTGCCCCACTCACCACAGTTCCAACGCTTATAGGCCCTTCCTATAAAAATGGAATAGTACGTACGGTAAGCTATACCTAATTACGTAAGAGCTGTAGCCTAAAAACCGCATTAGCATTTATTTACATTGTGTAATGAATGGAGATACACCCACAGCTCTGTTGGTAGGAAATGAACCACGGCCTCTTGACTTTTAAATAATATTAATTATTTATCTACTTAAACCAGCTGGATTAATTAACTACCCGTTTCAATGAACGAGTGATTGTTAAAGTAGCCTTCTGATGACTGGGAGATTGGGTTAGAATCCCGGCTGGGTCTACCGAGATTGGTCTTTCACGCAAATGTGGGTACCTCTAAAATGCTTTCATCCTCATCCCTACCCCACTAGCGTAATTATCATATATACATATAACCTGCGAAGGTAGTTAAACGTGGTGATAAAAAATATATATATATAATTCTTTTATAGAACTAGTTCATCGTAAAATATAAATAGCAAGGCATCAACCTACATTTATTAAATGGTTCTCCGCAATTAAACGCTTAGCAATCATTTTTATACAACCAAATGAAGCGTTTCTATGGAAACCGGTATGCAACTACCACTACAGTAAGATTCGGGGGTTGGTGAGGGGGGGGTGTAACAAACACTACTGCCTTGTGCTTGTTGTGTGTTTTTTTCGTCGTTCGGTGACGTAGTATGGTGTTCGATCAAGATCAGTGGATAGTGGTGTTCGATGTGCCTGCCTGCCTGTCCGTCTGTCGCTTGAAGCGGAGCCAGAGACCGTAGAAAGCAATCACTCGCTAAACTCGATTAATAGCGCTTTGCCGGGTAGGGGGTGCTGGAAGCAGGAAAGTAAGCCATGACATTACTCTTCATCACAGAGTTGCGAGCTTGAAATGTCAAATGTCATCGGACTCGATATTTTTTAATTGCCCTTTCGACTAGTAATTCAAAATTATGACTTAGTTGTAAAATTAATCAGTTATATGTTAAGTGTTTAGAAAAAATCCTTAAGTTTAATTCAACTTCTTAAATTTAGATTCTAATATACTTAAGTTTTCCGACTACTTACAGGGATATATATCCTCACAATAGGGTATTTCTTATGAGAATGGCCAATTTGAACTTGCAAAAATCCCAAAACAATCCTGAGCTATCATAAATCTTTTTCTTAGCCCCTGGTTAGAAACAGTTCACTTTATTTATATATGATTTTTATCTGAGCTGCAACACTAATGCTAATTTTAACTGTTCATAATTTGTTTTAAGTATACAGCTTAAATTGTAAGTTTTTTTAATGATAGTGTGAAATGTTGATACCTCTTTCCTCTATTTGTATGTGAGCCAAATTTTGAAACCACAAACTATGTGTTGAACGTTTTTGATGAGTTTAAGTTTTTTATCAGGTGTGCCCTATAAGAATCCAATTAATTTTTATGTATATATATACATAAATTATTTATATATACATAAATTATATATATGTATATATATAAATTATATATATGTATATATAAATTATATATATACATATATAAGTTTTATTATAATTAACATACCAACAGAAAAATTAACAAAACTTTCAAATATAGTTGAATTATCTGCCATTTTTTTATTAGAAGAACACAGTGGCAATTTCCAAAAAAAAATGTTATCACAAGTTAAGCATATAATTTATTGTAGGTCTAAATTATTAAATAAATTACTAATAATAATAACATCACGTTCTTAAAGCTCTCCGGTATACTCTAAAAATTCAACTTTTCTTTAGTAAATTTTCTTATTTTAGTTTTTAGATAAAAATTTATTCCTTGAAATATTAAAAATGGCACTCCCACTTTGGAATGCGTTCTTAGGTCCTTTCAGATCTTTAAAAGGAATTTATTGTGTGTTCAAAAACCAACCAAATCTTATAGAATAGTGCTAAATCAATAAATATTCAATGGTTTTTTGTTTAATTTTCCTCTATTGATACATGAAGATGTAGGATATGTAAAATGTATCATTTTCTAGCTCAAATATAATTATTATATGATTTCATAAAATAGTTATGTTAGAAAATAAATTACATTTCAAGTTGATATAGCTGATGCTTTCTTTGGTGATTACTTTGTTAATTATAGTCATGAAGGTAAGCGAGGTAAATTGGTGTTTTCGTGCAGATGTGTTCCATCTTGTCTTTTTAACGAGGGAAAGATTGACTTTGATGTCGTGAGAGAGAAACGGGGCGAAACGAAGATAATGGGGTGTAATAAGTGAAGATGCGAACGCTTTCATTTCCAGATTCACAGACTAAACCTTGAAATACAAAGATGTTTTCATCCTGTTGCTAATTGAATCAATAGATTAATGTTACACTACTACAAGCAGAAGATTTAATTTGAATCTGTGAATTGTATAATTTGCTTTATTCAAATGAAGATTGAAATGGTTGCTCAGCAAAAACTATTTTTTTTAATTCCCTGACTTTTCCACTTTATCAAAGCCAATGTAAAACACATTGGCTTTGATAGAGTGGCATTCAGCCACTGTAGAAAAATATTAAGTATATTACAAAGATTATTTTCTTAAGATCGCAACTTAATGTAATAATATTTCTGGACACACACACACATTCTTAAATTGTGTCACTCTGTGAATAGGTCAAAGGATATAAAAATAAATAGATGGGCTATTGGGTAGTACTATTTAATTAAAATCATATTTATGCATTAAAAATACGCCTTTCATGGGTACAGTTTAAAATTGTTGTGTGACACATTATTTTTTAGTTTATCCTTCCTACAACGTAATCGAATTCTAAAGCATGCGCATAAACACGACTCAACTTTGGCTAAAGACGCGCGTTAGAGGGGTGGAAAGACGAAACTTAAATCACATGCTGACCTTGAAAATTAAGAGTAATATGCTTGACTGTGTTAAAAGAGATTTTCAGTGTGTAATAACTGTAAGAAAAATGTTATTCTACCTATTGTAAATAGAAGTTGACTTCTTTTTAGTGAAAACGTAAAAATTCCAGAAATTGTATTAGATTCACCAACTTTTCCATAACTTTTCCCTAGCATTTCCTTGTTTTCCAAGTCACTGGACGCCTTGTTGAATATATTTAGCTCAGACTTATGTATTGTACTTATCTATCATTTGTTCTGGTCTTCTATTTTGTATTTTGATGTCTCCCCACAGAAATATAATTTGTATTTAAAAGCACGTTCTTTTTTGTTTGTCTTTTTGTGTATCGTGTCTTACTACCCGTTCGTATATGTACACTGACAGGCTAAGGATGAAAAAAATAGATTAGATGATATTTTCCCTTATTTAGTAGGAAGGGAAATGGGGAATATAATAACTCTCTAAGTATGGTCCTTTTTTTAAGGATAGAAATCACTATCTGAAAATATATATGATAGAAATAGCCATGATAATAGTACTAGTCGTGGTACCCAGGCAAAAAAAAAGTGCTTTAAACATCCTTGTTTGTTCAAATCACAGGGCTAGTCGTAAAGCCGAGCAATAGTTCAAATGCTATAAATCCATGAAGTGAGCCCGCAATAGAAGTACAATTTTACGAAAACATTCAAACAAAGAAATTATAAGTGAAAATGTGTTCACATTTTAAAATTATATTTAGGTCTAGGAAATGAATTTATTAATTGTATTATTCAAGCTACTTTATACGTTTAATGATGATACATACAATCCTATGTTTATAGAAAGGTCTTTATCTGATGTTATAAAAGTAACTAGATTTACTTTCACTTATTCGTAGACCAAGCCCTGTATCTGTCACTTTTGATAGATATTAGCAATACTTTTAAAATGACACTAATAAAATAGTTTAGTGGTATCAACTTTTGACTCTAAACAAATGATTTTTTATATAAAAGGCCCTTCTTATGAAACTTTAACTATAATAATACCCCCAAAACATAAATACGCTTCTTCTTCTCTCTCATTTTATTTGAAAAACCATCATATATTATTTTAAATCCATTACATGTTCACGTTATGACTTTATCTTCTGCTCACTGAACTGTCGTACTCAATTTTCTGTAATGAGGGTGAACGATTAATAAGTCCAGCCCACTTACGTCGTTAGTTCTATTGACATGATTTAATTCGACGCTCCATTTCTCTAATCTACAAGACATTTAAAAAAATGCCATAATAGCTGTACGCTACCTGAATCACTGTATATATCTGCTCACACGTTATTTGAAGAATTTGTTGTCAGTCTCTTGGGAAACAAATATAAAATATCCCGATGGCTATTCACCTCAAACTAAATCGGAGTTCCCGCTACTTTCTGGCTACCAAATTACGTGTTTTACAAATTTTCCAGAAGGAATTTACATTTTTTCAGGCACCTTAAATTCGAAGAAAAGAGTAGCAAAATTTAATTTTTCATCAAACTAAGTGTGAAGTCATGTAACTTATATTTAAAAGAGAATGGTTTAAGATTGACGAGGAAATATATCTTATGTCGCTTCTCAACACTTGTTTAAGTGGTAATAAGAAATTTTTGAATCAGCGTGCTTAATTCTTCAATTCACATTTTCATTCATCTAAAGACCTACTATTTTAATATGTCAGTTAAATGTCCCAAATTAATAAATATTTCAATATTTTGACAAGATTTTGCAAAGTTCCCTGTGTTTTGCTGGTTTTTTCCGTGCGCACAAAATCCCCTATGTTCTTCCGATTATCCTGGCGCGTAACAAACCTGTAAATATAAGTGATGATAAAATGTATATAAATTCTATAACAATAATCATCATTCGAGAGAGTGTGAGCACCCTTAAGGTCGGGTGGAAGGTAAAACGAGCTAAGATAAGTTATTTTGGCAGTTTAGTTGCTATACATTTTTTTACTAAAATAAAATTTACACACTCATGCAATTCGAAATCTCAACAGTTATTGAACATCTGTCAGAGGAATAGTTGTATTTGATGATAAACTTTTTAGATCATAAGAAAAAAATGTATCATCAAATTCCAGGATTCTCATGACAATATTCAAGAATTATTGTGTAATTGTATATTAAAATTATCATTAAAAGTGTAAATATACTGGCCTTAAGGCAGCCGCCTCGGTCGGCGAGAAATTATCAATGGCTGTCAAGCCACATGGATCAAAATACAAAGGTATGTGTCGTTTCCTGGAATTATTTCTCTATTCTCTCTAAGCTTATACTCCCTTTCACCCTTCAGATACAAACACCCTTTTTCATGTTAAGGGAGAGGGGATCAAAAACTAAGAAACTTGTTATCTCAAGGTAAAAAGGAAAGCTCGTTGCTAGATTTCAAATATATTTAAATTTTATGTTGGGAGCCTATACAAAATTACTGTATTATAAGAAGAGGGCTAAATCTTGAGCCCTTTTCATCAAGAAAAATCTATAATTTTCACGCATTTGTTTCCATTTATAAAATTCAATCTATAGTTATTAAATAAAAAGAGTCCTGTTAGTTCCTTTCGACTTTATTTTGGAGTGAACGTTATTTTGAAATAGCGCATTGTAGTGTTATATGTGAGATGGACTGGATATAACTAGCTCAAGATAGGTATAGGTGGCGAACTTTTATTATATATAAGTGCGGCAATGAACTATCAAGTTCTTAATAGGTGTCCATACATACGCGTTCTTTCCCGCGAGACAGAAGTGAGCGTTGGAACGACACGAATAGCTCGCGCGAAAGAACGGCGCTTGGAAAAAAATCTTTCTCACCCGCACACAAGCCACCGCAAGTAATCGTACGTGATGGGATGTGACGTTTTGTTATCAAAGGAAAGATTGTGTGTGTGTGTGTGTGTGTGTGTGTGTGTGTATGAAAGAAAAAGATCCATTACTGCCTGTGCTGTTATTGGAATGTCTGCTGTTAACAGTAACCATAAAATACGACGTTTCTGGCAAAATAATTGGCTAGCTGATTTTTTTCATTTTTTTTTTCGGAAATATCCCCTCATCGACTGTATTGTTTTTGCAACAAAATCTAGATAGGCTTTTCGGTCTATTTTGCGTTAAAATTCTACCATACATAGCTTGAAGTTTTTCAAAAATTTCTGTTAACATACTTTTTATACTTAATTTTCCATAATGTCGGTTGAGACTTAAAAATCTCTATAGTTTCGGTTAAAAAACTCTTTAATAGCACGACGAATGTCAGTCATGTTTCATACAACTAATACACTCCTAAGCACAGTATAAATGTAAACACTCGCAGCGTAAACACAGTTCAGACAAAAGAACACGTGGTGTACAGTAGCTCCACGACTTATTTGGTGCTGACTGACAGCTCACAGCTGACTTCTGACACTCAACATTTAGGTATATACCTAAATTTTGACTGTCAGAAGTTACAGCTGTTAAACATATGTTTTTTGTAGATCATATGGTTCAACGTAGGGATTAATAATTTGGTCTGGTAACGTTTTAAAGCCGTCAGCTGTCAGCTGTGAACTGTCAGTCAGCACCAAATAAGTCATGCATAGGGTTTAGTGAACCTAAACATTTGAGGAAACGACACGTCACAGGAAAGATTGTCAACAAACCTTAACGGCCACTAGTACAGTCTTTCCCGCGTGATTTCCAAAGACGCCATTCTTTCTCGCGGGAAAGAACGCGTGTGTATGGCCGCCTATAAGTCATAGCGTAAAGAAGTAAGTAAGAATTAAAGAATTAAAAATATTTATTTCGAGATCAACGTCTGCGTGACAGTTTCTCGCTTACCGGAGGCGGCCCCCTTAACTTGAGTGCCCTTCCACCCCACCTTAAAGGACAATAGGTTCTAAAATGTTCCAAAATATATATATATATTTCTGTAGCAGATGACAAGTGGTGTAACTTTTATTTTCTGAGTCATCTCCGACACATTTGTCCCCTCCGTGTTACACAATCCCACCGGGAGGAAGCGCCGCGCCGCACTTGTAGTCTGTTCTCTGGACCTCTTTGAACAATGACGGAACCACTGCATCTCGGGCAGTCGTTCTGAACCGTAGAAACGAAAGTCCCCTACCCTCACCCCCTACATTCACCTCTCGCTCTAACCACCCACTTCACCCTACTTTTCCCATTACGATCATATTTCAGCTGCAGCTTTCTTCTTTGATGTTCAGTCTCGCAGGCTTCGTTTAATGGCTTGTCATTTTCCTTTCCACGCCGCTGTTCCTTTGTTTGTTTTTATTGTAAACAATGAGGAGGAGGAAGGGAGGGAGGTAGAGAGGATAAAAACAACTTCTTGACTATGGAGAGTCATATTTCTTCATTTCTATGAAACACACACTTACGAAAACTGTGAGGTATAATAATGACATTAGACATCATCCATTAGTACAGTAGTTACTCGCATCGGTGGGCGCGCGGACTCAACGTCAACCTCTTCTAGTCTGGTTTATCAGTGACAGGGAGGCCAGGGTTCTAATCCCAGTAAATTTAATGAGGCTTTTTTTTTTCTGGATGGTTTCTCATTCTTCTGCCACGCAAAAATGTGGAACAAATACTCTAAAATATAGGCCTAACTTTCACATCTCTATCCCAAAAGTGTTAATACGGTTAACCTGAATGGGGTAGTAAGACACGGCGCAGGAAAAAACACATCTTAGAACAACAAAATTAGAGGGTAATAATATTCCCAACCTTTATAGCCTATGTGGACTAGTAATCAAAGTTCCTGACTACTGATCCAGAGGTCCCGGGTTCGATCCTTACCACTTCCAGACTTTTCTGTGAAGTGGTGGGTCTAGAATGGAGTCAACTCGGGTTCATGAAGACAAATAATAAGGAGCTACTTGAATCAAAAACTAGCATATTCAATCTAGAGAAATGAGATTAACGGCTTGAGGGTTCATTGTGTTGCCCACATGACACCCTCGATCCGCATAAGTAGGCACTATTTTCTTCAACAGATTGCGGCCGCTCGGGCGGTATAGCTCGATTGCGGGCTGACGCCATTAAGTTTATTTTAAAACCCCTTTTTTAATGATCATATAATCTCACCACCCACGTTGGATGTCCACTTATTTACACCAATGGGGTAGAAGAGATGATGAAAGGTAATATTTCAGAGGAGATGTACCCGAATTTAGGTGGATAGAGAGTAAGGACCTTTTTAGAAAAAACATATAATTTGTACAATTAGCCGAAACATGAGCCACTATCTCTCTGTCACTGGATATTAAGTATGTTTCGAGAGTGACGCTCTTCAGCGTTTTTCAAAGTTTTGGTGATGGAGGACCACCAAATAGAGGTTAGACGCACTGGGAGACCACCGGGGCCCTGAAAGTAGGGTGGAGTCGAGGGGGTTGGTTGGTTGAAAATTATGCAGGAAAAACATTATTTTTAGGCAATATCATTTTGCGACTACAAATACTATACAAAAATTAATGTGTTGAATGAATAATTGGAAGAAAATCATATAATTACGTTGAATTAGTAAGTAGTAGTTTTTTTAAAAAATATTGTTCACATTTAAACCCTCATCTTTTTTAAGAATAATTAATTAGATTTGTTGACTTAAAGTTACTACAGATTTTCTTTTCTAGTTGAATTGTGTCTACCGAGGAAATATTATTATTATTATTAGCACCGCGTCTTACTACCCGTTCGGGTTATACGCACTTACGCTAATGTGTTATGGTAGGGTGATTGTGAGATGAAATGGAGGACCTACAGTTTAACGTGGAATCCGAACCACGGTGGAGGCCTGGCATTCCTCACATTCACAAGTTGTGATAACCGAGGAAATAAATATATAATATTTTGCACTTGATTTTTTTTTTTTTTGTGATCAACATTCTTTAATTCATTATTACTTAACTTCCTGGTATCCTGCGGACCACTTGACAGGCCACTGTGGACCACACATTGAGAAACCTTGCTGAGAAATTGACCATGTTCTTCTCCTTTATGTATCCAGAGTGTGTTCCGTAACATTACTGCGCATGTGCGGACAAGTTATAAGCAATTACGCTGCTACTACTATAATGTGCTCAGAAATGTTGGATGTAGTCTCTTTAGAACCTTACCTCATATTACTGTTTACTTAGCTAAGTGACCGAGCGTAGGGGAGTCCTATTTTAAACTGACCAATTGACATTTCGTCCGTTTGTTTATCCGGATGTTTGTTCCGCGATAACTCAAATGTGTGGACAAAGTTTAACTAAATTTGGCAGGTACATTATTTGAACGTAAATTGAACAATGTATGTGCATTGTTTTTCAATCTGGTCTTCTCTTTCAATATGGTAGCCGCTCAAGAATTTTTTTTTTTTTTTTTTNTTTTTTTCATTCTGGTTTTTTTTTTTAATTTGGTAGCCCCTCAAAAATTTTTTTTTTTTTTTTTTAGTAGATCATCTCAAGGGATTTGAATTTAAAATGAGAAAATTCAAGGAGAAATCAGAGGAAATATTTTAACTTGATATTCAAAGAGAAATCTTAAGACTGTTGTAAAGATAATAACATGGAGGGAGGGAGGTCTACTGTTCACAGACTACTAGTAGGACTGTAGTAACGATAATAACATGGAGGAAGCGAGGTCTACTGTTCACATAAACACTTGTTAATTTTCCGAGTTTCAATTTTAACACTGGTGTGTGTGCCTGAAAGACTAATTATATCCAAATTGTTGCTATCTAGTAAAACTAAGGCTACATTTCAGGGTCGCCCGGAACGTCCTAACTTAAGCCAAACTCGGGTACATCTATCTATCTATCTATCTTTTTTGTGAAGCTTTGTTGAAAGAAGCTCTCCAGAAACTTGGCTTCTAAGAGAGATGTTGAGACTTTTTGCTGGTGATCAGCGTCTTTGTGCCTCGAGATTATTAGATTGATTAACTTACACTTGGCGCCACGGATAATTAACACAAAGGACAAAAGCATATTCGAGTCCTTCAACTTTCTAGTCGTCGTATACTTTATGGCAAATTTGACTGAAGTGGAAATGTCTTGAACCCTACGTTTGAATATATTTTGCATTGTTAGGAATAAACTAAAAACAAATCTTGTGATTGGAACTCTGGTACTTATAATATTATTCCCCCGCGTCTTACTATCCAACCGTTTTATTCATATATTTAAAATAATGGAGACAGGGGTGAAGAAGGTAGATTTTATAGGATCTATATCCGCATTTGCGTAAATTTAATTTAATTTAATTTAATTTTAGCAACGCGTCTTACTACACATTCGGGTTATACGCTTAAGTACTAATTACACTAATGGATTAGGAATAGGGAAGGTTGAATTTAGAGGAAGTGAACCCGCATTTGCGTGGAGGAGAGTGGAAAACCATTTAGGAAAAACCCTCCTCAGTTCACCCGACCGAGATTCGAACCTCGATCTCCCCGTCCTCGGCGGTCTAGCTCAACACGACTGGCGCGTTATCCAACCACGCCACCGAGGCGGGTTATTTGCGTAAAGAAAGTGGGATACCATTTAGATCAGAAATAAGCATCATCACATCCGGTCGGGATACGAGCCTCAACCTTCCCCGTTACCTCGCTATCCAGTCATACTCCTGGATGTTTTGATTGTGAAAATTTGGCTCTCCAAGATGTACATAGCATACATACCGTACATGGCAGAAAGTGTGATGAATTTGGTTTGAAAAAAAACCCTCCACATAGAATTTTTCGGAAGGCTAAGATACGTATGACATGAAGAAAGAAGGAAAAAATGGGCCACAACATGTATTTGACATTGAATGCAGGGCAAAAACTTACCTTTGATACCGTGATGTATGCTAACTATAAAACAATTACTCTTCTGTTTAATTTTGGATGAGGCTGGTGGGAGTGGCGAAATGCACTTATATCTAAAAAGTTTTAAGAGTCATTAGAGGAATGGACGACGTCCTGCCAGTGACTTCTACAGGGCTAGCAGCTAACCTTATTTAGACGAGGATGTAGGGAACGCGAGAAAAGGTCAGGGTTTTTTACAGTTTTTACATCTAAACATATTTTTATTTATAAAAATAAAATTCAATTTTAAGTTTATTTAAGTTGGACAAGATGTATTAGATTGACATAAAAAACAATAAATATGTAATGTAAACATAATATATTTACACAATAGTTAAAAGATATTTGTAAAAGATATGGTAATATTAATTACAAGCTGTGTTACAATTTGGTTAAGAATGTGTTATAAGTTATAACAACCATCTAAAAATTAGGTACATTTTAAAATAAGACATTTGAGTCATAATTACACTTTAAACTAGGTTGTAAAATCAAAGAATGATGTACTATGCATATATTGAATATCAATATATATTATTCTTGAGAATTGATAGAAATATAATACTAAATTTGAAAAATAAAAATTGAATTTACTTCTTATCTGTAGTTCCTTGTTCCTTGATTCCTGGCTGCAAATACTGCACAGTTATTTTGACGACATATTTCGATGCATCATCGGCATCATCCTTAGGTCAGAAATAGAAATTATGTGCTTGAGTATCCTACGTCATGTTATTATGGAAACTCCAAATCTTTTACAAATATCTTTTAACTATTGTGCATATATATTATGTTTACATTACATATTTATTGCTTATTCATTTCAATCTAATACAACTTGTCCAACTTAAATTCACTTAAAATTGAATTTTATTTTTCTAAATATTCTTAAACGTTCCTTACTAAGCAATTCAAATGTTTTTCAAAAATCATATTTTGGCTCAAAATAAATCAAATACTGCTTTAGTACAACCATAGAGGATAATTTTCTTCTCATGGTGAGATTGACAGTTCTTGAATGTGTGTCAAGGGTGTCCTGCAATTTAATGGCAGCTTTTTCTGTTCATTTGAAAAGTTTTCCATATAACGCCACTATACTAGTGACAGATATTCAATAACTCTTTATATCACCATGTGAAGAAAATTAAACTATATGTTTGTACTGAAGCAATATTTTATTTATTTTGGTCCACAAATATTTTGCTATTAAAACTGCAAAAACACTACCTTTTTATGGCGTTTCCTACATTCCCAACTTAAAGACGGTCTACCTATAGCTTGCTCTACTCTACAAACTACCTGTACCTTTAGTAGGAATATCGACATCGAGCAAAGGGGGGAGGGGGCAACTTTACGATCAACCCGTAGTGCAGTACTAAAAACAAAAAGCAACATATTCACTTTACCTTTGCTTTCATTTCCATAACTTTATGGGGTCCTTCCCATATTCCACCCTGGCTACGCGGCAGGCGGGGATTCGGGGGGGAGGGGGAGTCAAAGGGTCAGTTGACCATCCTGTGAAGGTTAGAAAATTAATTCAAAAACTAAATGAAAGTCCAAATTTTAGAAATAAAGTACAACACAGATAAATTATACCATTTTTTTTACGCTCAAACACCTCTTAATCCAGGTCCACGCGTGCGTTATTCGTCCACGTTTATTCACTGTCCGATATGACTCACGCAAGTGTGGAAAAAATATTGTTTTCATGTAATAATATTTGTCGTGCATAGCGAGTAACGAACTAACGACCATTGTTCCGCATAGAGACGGTAAACTACCACACATAAAAGAAGACTAATAATTGCCTGAGAGCAGTTCATCCACGAATACCGAATATAGAGTATGTGTGGACAGCAGGAGCGGCGGAACTGTGGGCGTCTGCCCCCTGGAAATAATTTACCCCTCCATGGAATAAATCCCCCCTCCCCCCAGATATTTTTCAAATCCTCTGATATTATCAAATATGAAGCTGAAAAGATGGCCTTAAATTAAACTCCAAAAAACTTCTAGATGCGTTATATTGTCAAATATTTGCTGGAGAAGACCGCTTCAAATAATTACTAGACTAGAGACAAGCTCTAAATATATTCCAAGTTCATCCAAATTTCAAAAATGTCTAGGGGAGGACAGCTCCAAATAGCTTCTAGATGCATGACATTTTGAAGCGTTTTCAGGCGACGATCACCCCAAGTAGCCTAGTTTCTGAAATAATACCATTTTGAAAATTTTTCCGGTGAAAGACCACTTCAAAGATTATCTTTTATCGTAAAAAATTTAGGTGAGGATCACTCTAAATAGCTTCTAGGGGCATCCAAATTTCCAAAATGTCTATGTGAGGAACACTTTAAATGGCTTTTAAAGGAATCTAATTTTTTTTAAAACAAGGTGAAGACTACTCATAACTTCTAGAGTGAACAATTTTTTTTAATGTTAGAGGGCCACTCTGCATAGTTTATAAAAACTATCTGGTTTTAGGAAATTGGAGAGGATGACCACGGTTTAAAACATACATAAGATCAAGTATGAATGAGAGACTATTAAATGGCTTTAAGCATAAATCTAACATTGTAAGTAGCTATGCTATTTATAATTATGACCCCCTCTATGAAAATTATCTGGATCAGTCCGCCGCCTATGCAAGTGCTTAGAAAAATCTGTCGAAATCTTTTGTCATTTGAAAACTAGGAAGTTGGATAGAAAAATTAATATCAGGGAGTACCTTCCATGAAGTTTATAGGTATATTTTGCAAAATTATAAAAAAAAACATAACTTTTCTAATTTATTAAAAAAATTCTAAGCCAACACAAGCTTTCTTAGATGCAAGATTACTGAAAGATCTAAACTAAGACTATTTTTTTCGGATTTAAAATTACATAAAATATATTATAAAAAAATCTTGAACTAAAAAAACAAATTCTTGGATCTGCTGAAAACCTTCTTAGCATTTTCTTCTCAAATTTCTAATTTTTCCCAATGTAGTTTTTATGTGCATACTCAGTAAGCATAGCCTATTGAGACGCTCCCCTGTCATAGTCGACCTTAGCCAGGTTTTTACTCTCAACAAGGTAGGGCCTACTGCTTGACCGCTCTACGGTACAAGTGGTGCATGGTTGAGAAAAAGAGATGAGCAGAGCGTTTTTTTTGTGGTAGGGTAAAAGATTTCCGCCTCTTTACTAGGTCTGCTATATTCAGCTCTTTGCTGAGTTACTTCTCCTTCAACATGGTGTACCATAGTTCATCTTTTACAGATTGATCAACTTAGAGTTAGAGAAGATCTTAATAAAGACAAACTGTTGTGGTATGTCTTACCATATTTGATGGATTCAAAACCAATTTTCTTTCCGAGCCTAACTTTCCCCGCGTGCATTTTATTTCTACTTTTAGCTAAATAATTTTATTTATTTGATTTAGGGGGGCAGCTGCCCCCTGTGCTCCCTGGCTACGCCCATGCCTCCAGCATGAGTATGACCTTGAATGATGCAGCCGTTACCAGAGAAGCCAAACTACTTTTGAGTCGACCATATTTCCAAGCCATACACTAGATGCAGTTAATAAATTATTATAGAATATAATGAAAAATAATTTTTCATTTGGGATGAAAGTTGTATTGTTGGGGAGCGACTTCAGGCAATGTCTGTCTACCAGTTATTACGCTTGCTCGTAAGACTAATCGTCCAGACCAGCATTAAATGCTCTCATCTGTGTATTGAACTTAAAATTCAAGTTACACACTAACGTACGTGCAATAGACAGTAACTACAGTGAGTGGCTAATTAAATCAGGCAATGTAGAACTAAAAAAGTCACAGCTTGAATAAAAAATACCATAACAATTCTAACGGAAATATTGACACATGGCTAAATAGTTTAGAAAACATTTAGAAATAGACTGAGCCCAAATGATATTTAGAAATTTTCGAACACAGCTATCCTGTATCCACGCAATGACGAGGTTGATAAAATAAATGAGGAAGCATTGAGGGTTTTAGGAGAGACCCATTTTTACATCAGTGTGGACTCAGTTGATTGTGAGGATGAGAGGAAAAAGGCACCTATCCAGTAGAATTTTACAGTTTTGCACCATCAGGAATGCTGCCACACCAATTAAACTTAATAGTGGGAGGTATATTAATGCTCCTCAGGAACTTAGATATTGCACTAAACTGGTCTATATTTGGAAACCCACCTGGCAGTGACCAAATTAAAAGCAAATCTAATCCGCGCAACAATTTTAACGGGCTAGTCACAAGCGAATGTGTGTTTCAGACCAAGGATCAATTTGAACCTTGTAGACGCTGCCATCCCTTTAATTTTGAGACGGAGGCAGTTCTCAGTTAAACTATCGCTCTATTATGACTATTATGATTAAGTCACAAGGTCAAACCTTGGATAGGGTTGGTATTTATCTGCCCAAGCCAAATTTAGCCATGGCCATTTGTACGTGGCTTTTCCCAGGATGTAAAACTCAACAGACGTAAGGATTAAAGTGATTGAAGGATAAAATTATGGGCCACTGATTCACAAAAAAGTAGTATATACAGGAATTTTGTAATTCATCTTATAAAAAATTTACTAAGTTAGTTCTCCCTTTAGCCACTTTAACATTATACAATTATCTGTAATAGACAGGCTTAGTAACTAGTAGTAGATAAACCATAAATTAGGGTAGTAAAGGTTAAATAAGTTAAACAAGCTGTGGTATAGTGGTCAGAGTTCCTGGCTACAGATACAGAGGTCCTGATCTCGATCCCCGGAGCTTCCAAAATATTTATGTGAAGCAGTGGGTTTGGAACGAGATCAAACTCAGCCTCATGAGGACAAATGAGGAGCTATTTGAATAAAGAAGTAGCAGCTCCGGTATAGAAAACTGAGATAATTGCCGGAGGGCTCATTGTGCTGACCACATGACACACCCTATCCGAAAATGTTGGCACTATCATCGTCAACGGCTGTGGTCATTTGATCAGTATAGCTCGCTTGCGAGCTCACACTATGGGCTTTTTTTTTATTAAGAAAGAGAAGGTATTTTCTAACTTAAAATCTTAAAATGAAAGTTTCCCAATTAGGTGGCCGCATTGTATAAAGTGTCACACTCACAATAGACTTGACTGCCAACAGCGGGGGGATAAGCGTTCGATTCCCTTTTGGGTGTAATGAGGGTATATTTTTCTAAATTTTTTCCATCCTCTTTCCACATAGATGAAAGTACCCTTCCTCTAAATTGAACCTTTCACATACCTAACACACTAGCGTAAATAGTGCATATGTTTACAGCCCAAACGGATGGTAAGATGGTGCTAAAAAAAAGTTTACGAGTTAAGGCCGTTATTTGTCGCGATTTCAAAATCAATAAATCGTTAGTATACCTGAGAATCCATATCAAGCTAGTTTTTGTAAAAATGTTTACCAGTTAAGGGCGTTTCCGGCGCTCCTAAAAGTTGGATAGGTTTTAAAGCATTCTGAAGTAGATAACACACAAACACACAAACACACACACACAAAGAACCACACAACTGAGTTCAGGCGCGACACAGTTGAAAATTTAACAACGCTGAACATAAAGAATGTTGTCACAATCGCATTGAATCATCTGCGCAATGTCTGACGCTGACAGAGGTATTTTATTGGTTTGAGAACTTGGGTTGAGTACCAACTGTGTCATCGATTGCTCTACCTCGGGCTGACATCCAACCAGTGGCGTGACGTGGAGCGTTGCCAGAGTATGCAGGGCTAGTTTAAAACTGTATTTATTAATCGTCACTCAGTATAGTCCTATTCCCGTAGGAAGGGCCTTATCAGACAAATATAAAAGTTACTAGATCTACTTTAAAGTATTCATAAGTAAGGTCATGTGACCTGCAGCTGTCACTTGATTCCCCACCCCCAGCCCGTCTTAATATCAGTCCGATCCACCAAAGTCCAATTATACTAATGTAAAAGGAATGATAAAGGTTTGGCTCTAAATGTACTCGGATATACTTTAGAGGAAATTGTAAAATTACTTAAGTAAATCCTTAGTACCCCTATCCATAATTCGAACCACGAGCTTTCCAAAACCAGTCTTAGGGGAAGTCAGGCAATTGTGAGCACCTTAAGAAAATCTGTTATTCCATAAGAAACAGTAAGGCTATCCAAAAAGTAATATTATTTTATTCAATTGCTCATTCAATTAGGTCTACAAAATACAATGAATATTATGAGTGATATTTTAACAGCTTTGGTCTAAAAAAAAATAATAATTAATAATCTGCAAGTGCTCATATTAAAAGCATGGGAGGAAAATATGAGCACACCCGAGGGGTTTCAGCCATTTTGTTCGTTGAGGTGAGAAATGCAATGAGTAGGTTTCATGTTACATTTGAGCTTAAATAACGACCAAACAAAATATAAATATAGTCCCTGTTTCTTATACAAACTTTGGGCAACATTTTATAAACTTAATTTTAAACGTGCCTTTTCATAAACTTATAAATACAGGACGGTGTGATCGCCATGCTCTTCCATCTATGTTGCTATGTTGCAATTGAACGTTCTTCAGTAAAGTGGCAGCACATACTTGCCAAGGGGATAGTTTCAGAAGGGTATGCTCATATATCACACCTGCTCATAATAGCCTGACCTCCCCTAATGAGATTTATACCTTAGTTACATGTACACTGATACTGGTGAGAAGTTGTATATATAATTTTAAACAGTAATAGTACTAAAGTTTTATTCATGTTGACATAAAAGATCAATTGTATTTTCTAAAAGACGCTTCTTATTATGGTCCGACACCTTAGCTCAGTCGGTAGCATGTTTATTTACTGATCTAGGGTTCCCAGGTTCAATTCCTGGCATGGTGAAATTTGGGTTCTTCCCTTTCACAGTAATTAATTAACGGCCGTTGGGCTAGCTGTTGTGTTTGTTTTGGATTTAAGTTAGTTTATAAGTCGTGTGCTGATATAATCAGTCGGTTAAGAAATTGCACGTTAAATACCTTGAATAAATGAATAAAAATTAAAAAATCATCTATAAAAGTCAATCAAATGTGATCAAAAATTTGTGTCCATACCTTTTGTCTACCCCTTACGTATTCTCACGCTTAATCCAAACACTTGCTAATCTGAACAAGTTTTTGTATCAATTAATATGGATTAAAGAGTTTATATTGTATTTAGCTTCCTTAACCAATTCAATTTTATACTGCCTATAAAGAGTTTGACGTTGTATTATTTACTGCGAACATGTGAAGAAAAATATTAATATGGCTGGTTGTGTTTCTTTTTAAATTAATTAATTTTTTTTTCTTTGCAGTTTACTTTCACCCAAATGACACTTCCAACAAAGAATATGTTTCAAGAGCTCATTGAAAGGTAAGAATGATTATACATTTTTTATTTCATCACTTTTTATTACACACACATGCCGGGCTACCAGAGCCAGGGACTTACCGAGTGATCTCTAGAAAATAAAGGATTGATTACAGTGGCTTAACAGATTAATCTTGGGGCTACCCGCAAGATTTATTTTCGGGCCCCCTTTACCAATTCATCTAACACCTTAATAAATGTTATAAGAAATAAATAATAGTCCTAAATAATTACTAATTTAGTAATCACACCCTATGATTATTCTTTTAGCCTTAGTTTTGTGTTGAGAACGTCATCAGTCAGGCAGCTTGACTGCATTAAGATAAAAAATATCTGCGCTATTTAAAACCGAAATAATATTGAAATAATGCTATATCTTTGTTATAATTTACAGCACTTTATGATAAATATATTCAACTATCTAAATTGTCAATAATTAGGACATAAGTTATTTGAATACAATTATTTCCACCAAATGTATAGTAATTTAAAGTTACATTTTGCGCTCCCCCCGTCCCCCCATGCCCTTCAATGCATACCCTGCGGGTCTGGGTGTAACGCCACTGGGCTTGAATGTTAATGTCCCAAACTCACAAATAATACAGTATTTTTTTTAGTTTTATTGTGAAACTCCCTGTTTTTTCCAGGTTTTTTACACACATAAAAAATTCCTTATGTTTTCCCGGCTCTCCCGGTTTTCCAGGCACTTGGCAGGCACGGTGAAACACTGTTTCAATTTAATTATTATGTATTGTGCATGTTTACAATAATTTATATCAGAGACTAAACAAAATTTATTAATGTATCATTTACTTTACCTATGGCACTAGGAACGCGAGTGTTAGATTCTGTACTTATTAAAGTACACCATCTATCCCTATCTTGAGAGAGTTCTATGTAGTCAATCTTATTACACCCTATCCCTTTACATCCTATCTCTATTTGAGCTAGTTCTATGTAGTCAAACTTATTACATATTATTCCTATCTTGAGCTAGTTTTATGCAGTTCATCTTATTACACCCTATCCCTATCCTGAGCTAGTACTATGCAGTCCACCTTATTACACCCTATCCCTATCCTGAGCTAGTTCTATGCAGTCCACCTTATTACACCCTATATTTATCTTGAGCTAGTTCTATGCAGTTCATCTTATTACACCATATACCTATCCTGAGATAGTTCTATGCAGTATATCTCACTACACCCTATCCCTATCTTGAGTTAGTTTTATACAATTCATCTTATTACACCCTATTCCTATCCTGAGCTAGTTCTATGCAGTATACCTTATTACATTCTATCTCAATTTGAGATAGTTCTATGCAGTCAACCTTTTTACATCCTATCTCTATCTTGAGCTAGTTCTATGCAGTCCACCTCATTACATGCTATCTCTTTCAGGTCCATTCTAATGTTATCCTCTCTTCTGTGTCTTGGTCTCTCCAATAGATTCTTCCCGTTATGTTTACCAGTCAATACCCTGATTACGGTTCTAGATTCTTACATTCGCACTGCATGAACGAAACTTTACTATCCTAACAAAGTCTTGTGTTGAGCACAGGGTATACAACTCATCAGTATGTAACCCCCTCCACTCTCCCAATATCTTCATTCATTTTTGGACATTTCCGAACATCCAATTTTGTTTTCATCATGTAAGGTAAGAGATCATGTTTCACATCCATAGAGAACAACCGGTAAAATGATTGTTTTTTATTTTTTGAGTTTTACATTCCTTGAAAAAAGACGAGATTTCAACAACTTACTGACCTAATAATAGAATGGATTTCCCGAATGTATTCTTTTCTTATTTTTCCAATCTAATATCGTTATTGCTAGTTAAAATTATTCCTAAATATTTAAGCTCATTAACCCTGTCAAATGATATGTTGTTCGAGATAATCTTTAAATTATCGACCCCAATCTGTATTCTCTGTGTAATCATATACTCAGTCTTTTCAGCGTTCACTTATAAACCTATTTCCTTACTAGTTTATAATAAAATGTCTTAATTTCTTTCAACACCTGCCTTACTATTGCCCAACAATGCTACATAATCTGCGTATCCTAATAGCTACACTGGAGCGTTTAATGTCCACCTATCTCTTGCATTACCCTAATAGAATAAGCTATAGCTATAATTAAAAGTTATGAGGAAGGTGCATCTTCTTGTTTCAATCCATTATGCATCTCGAAACTATCCGAGTGATAAGTGACATCCAACCGGTATCCTACCACGCGTATCTGTCAAACATACCTCAATTAGCGTAACAAGGGTTTTTGGGTATCCCAAACTTAACTAAAATTTTAAATAATGTTTCTTTTAACTGATGAACCGTCATGTTGTATTTCCACTTTTTTCCCTAATATTTGCCTAGTAGGATAAATCTTATCCGTTGTCAATCTATTTAGTTATTATTATTATTAGCACCGCGTCTTACTACCCGTTTGGATTATACGCACTTACGCTAATGTGTAATGGTAGGACGATTGTGAGATGAAATGGAGGGCCTACAGTTTAACGTGGGATCCGAACCACGGTGGAGGCCTGGCATTCCACACATTCACAAGTTGTGATTAGTACACGTCTTGTCAGAGGTGAAGGAAGGGTTTGGCAATTAGTTAAATCTAAGCCGGGACCGAGGATTGAACCCCGGACCCCAAGCACAGAAGTCCGACACCTTACCCCTAGACCGCCAGGTCACCTATCTATTTAGTTGAAATCGACACTGATGTGATTAGTATTACAATACGTAATATTAGTTTCCTGCCTAAATGGCAGGCTAAATTATTATTATTATTATTTTATAACACCGCGTCTTACTATCCGTTTGGGCTATACAATTTCGGCTACATATTAAAACAATAAATACTCTTTAAATATATTTTGTTCCCGGGATTTACTAAGAGAGAAAAATATAAGTTCCAAAGTTGAAATGTTTTTGGGTTTATATTGTGTTACTATTCTTAACACAAATTCTAAAACAATAAAATGTGGTTTTGTTTGAGTTTTTTTTAGCACCACGTCTCACTACCCTTTTGGGTTTTACGCATATGTACTAATTGCGATAGTAAGTTAAGGCCAAGGAAGGTTGAATTTAGAGGAAGTGTGTATGAATTTGCGTGGATGGAGAGTGGAAAACTATTTAGGAAAAATTTCCTTAGTACACCTGACCTGGGTTCGAGCCCCAATCTTCCCATTATCGACAGTCCAGTCTATTGCGAGAGTAGCGCTTTATATGATTCGACCACCAAAGTAGGTATGGTTCTAAGTATTTTTAATATTTACAACATTTATATTGGTATATTTAAAAGTATTTTTATCAATACAAATGTAAGACACAAGAAATTTTGTTTTACTACCATGTGAATTATTTTACCCTTTTAGAGCTCCATAGAAACTCTATGACGATATATTTATTCCTGTGGAAATGTTATCTTAAATTTTGTACTAATACTAACAACGATATTTTGGTTTATATTAACAAAGTAAAATTAATTCAGTATATAATGTAAACATCTCAACAAAACCATCCAAAAAGTCAGGAATTTCAGTTTATCTGAGTGAAAAAAACGGACTCTGATACAAATACGTTATGGTGTTTAAAATACTTGGGAGTAAACCAAGAAAATCTGGCGCCAACGTACTTTGTTTTTATGTGCCTTTAAAGAGGCATAATAATAATAATAATAATAATAATAATAATAACAACAACAAAACATTTTCTAGATGTTATGTATGTATATATGTATGTATACATGACTGGTTGGGTCCTCAACAGTTCCTCTATCAGCTGTAAAGTCTAGACAGCACAGAAGAGTAGTACTAGGGAAATAAGGAGTGAGGTAGTTTCCCGTTGCTTTCGTCACTGAACCAGAAGGTAGAAATGCATACAGTATACACCATATAAACCTACAAGCAACATCATCTGTCAAATCATTACAGAGACTGGCTGTATATTGAATGTTATTACTAGTATCGTTCATATCTCTACCACTTTCATATTTGTCAAACCCATAAGTGAGACTGAGACAGATCAATGAAAGTAACAACTTGTTCTAGCTCATACTAGAAGATTTAGGCCTAGTACATTATAAACACTTTAGACATTGTGTCTTATCATAGCTATATAAGATGTAATTGGTGTTTAAAATGTATTTTTCTTCTAAAACCACTTTATACTGTAAGTCCGATTTTTATTTTTACTTTACAAAAATAATGCACTGTCTTAAATATTAATCTTTTCTCAGTGTTAGTTCTCATTCACTGTCTAAACTAGGTCATGTGGCCGTATGGTCTAAGTCGTTAATCTCGCAATAAACTAGACTTTATATGACAGGGATATCAGGGTTCGAAGTCCGGCCGGGTGTACTGAGGTTCTTTCCCTACATGGTTTTTCAATCTCCCTCCACGCAAATACGGGTATATTTCCTCTAAATTATTCAACCATCCTTATCCCTAACATATTAATATAACCAGTACACATGTGTATAACCCAAACGGATAGTGAGAATTGATGCTAAAAAAAACTATGATGTTGACCGTGTGTATGAGTGAGCACGCGGAATAAATGTCAGGTTCATCAAATCTGGTTTTCCAGTCAACGCGGGGATCGGGTTCGAATTCTGAACCGCTGTAATGAGCGTAGTTTTTCCCTAAATATTTTACCACTTGCTCAGTCTCAGCACAAAACACATAAACATTTGCTCTAAATATTGTGCCTTCCTCGTGTTGTTAAATTCTTAATAGTCTGGACGGGTGGTAAGACGTGGTGGAACAAACAAAAAAACTCTTCTGTCGGGGTTTTGAGCTGTTCTGGGTATGAATAAGGGCTTACAGAAAGTAAAAAATTCAAGTTTCAAGGTTGCTACAGTCCAATTTTCATAGAAAAAACTTTTATAAAAAACAAACATATTATTTCTTGAGGTCATTATTTGATAACATTTTACATTATTATTTTTGTTATTTCATAGGTAGCTATCATAAATGACAGTTACAGATCACATAATTTGACGTATGAATACGTGAAAGTAGAGATAGTATATTTCCTAGCTGCCATATAAGACCCTTCCTATGAATATTGTAGTGTATGTGTGTCAACAAATGAAAATAGCGTTTATTCGAGTGGCTTGTTACTTAGCACACTCTTCTTCCCGAACGGTCCAGATTTATCGAATGAATGTTTTACACAGAGCGGGCGGGTGTAAACCGGGAGGATGTGTCAGGACGTGTTGATTTTTTAATTAAACTAGTAAATATTTCTATCCCGGCCCTTCTGGGTAACGCGATGCAATATTCATCCATATCCCTCCTTGGGGGGGGTCCGGGTCAGGCCGAGCTGTTTATATTTCAGGCGAGAAGGAATCTTGCCTCGGGAAGAAGAAGCGGAGAGTGTCTAAATGTCTCGGTGCGACAGCGGTTCAAGCGCCCCTTTTATAACCCCTTTAAAGTACTTCTATTTTGAGCACTCCCTTGCCTTGTTTATTGTGTGTATTTTATTTGGGTTTAATTACACCTAATTTGGTAAATAAAATGTCGGAATGTAGTATATAAAGTAAAATAATATGATAATCACAATTAAGTTGTTCAGTAAAAAAAAAATCCATGGCTTCATCTCGCAAGCGAGCTTTACCGACCGAGCGATCGCTATATGTTGGCGAAGTTAGTACCATCATTTTAGGATATAGGCTGTCATGTGGTCGGCACAACAAGCCCTGTTCTGAACACACTGCTTCACAGAATAATCTGGAAGCGCCGGGGATCCGAGACGGGACCTTTGTATCTGTAGTCAATAATTCCGACCACTAGACCACAGAGGTGGTATTATTTCAATAAATCAATTGAATTAATAAATTTAATATTAATTTAATATCCAATAATAACCTCATCATAAAACGTCTGTAGGACACGTAACTACCTGGTAACTACAAAGTATTGAAGGTGTCTGGTTACGCGGGTTGAGAAGTCGTTTACTAGGAAGTGAAATTTGTTGTATCGGCTCGCTACAGATCCCGGGGTCCCAGGTTCGATTCCCAGCAATTCAACGGGGGCAACTCAGCCTAGTGAGAACAAGTAAGAAGCTACTAGAATGAAACAGTAGCAGCTCTGGTCTTGAAAACTAAGATTAACACACTTAAGGTTCGTCGTGCTGACCATATGACACC
This sequence comes from Timema genevievae, assembly GCA_902155825.1. Lineage (NCBI taxonomy): Eukaryota > Metazoa > Arthropoda > Insecta > Phasmatodea > Timematidae > Timema > Timema genevievae. The sequence continues at coordinate 116,961 of CABFWO010000338.1, forward strand.
CTCTATCCGAAGAAAGTTGACACTATATTCGTCAACAGACGGCCGGTATGGCGCTGACACCAGGGAGTATGTGATAGCTAGCGTTTCCTCGACAACATCATGGCTACTGGTTTTAATTTTTGTCACTTTGCTTCTTTTATTCGTCCACGCGCAGCAATTGCGTCTATTCACCTCCCGATCTCCCCGTCATCGGCCAGTCTAGTCTATTGCGAGAGTGACGGCTTGTACCAGTGTTTATCAAACTGCGGTACGCGTACCCCTGAGGGTAGGCAACATATCACTGAGTTGTAATGAAATTCAAATATATTTTGATATTATCGAATATGATAAACCTATTAACGTAGGTTGTGACGTAATGCCATGGCCTTTTCTTCTTTCTGTAACGTTTTTGTTTAGCTTACTACTAAATCTTTACTTTTTTTTCCAGTACCACGTATTACTACCCGTTCAGGTTACACGCATATGTACTAATTACGGTAATGAGTTAGGGATGAGAAAAGTTCAATTTGGAGGAAGAGTATCCGCATTTGCGTGGAGGAAGGGTATAAAACCATTTTGGGAAAAACCCCTTAATAAACCCAACCTGGATTAAAGCCCCGATCTCCCTGTCATCGGCAGCAACAAGAACTTGCGGCCATTGATGCGTATAAAATGTTTACTAACATTAAGTGTAACGAACATGTATACTGTGCCGACTTTCCTCGACTTTCTGTGTGTGCGCGATCATCGCTGCTCTTCTATCTGTTCCTTTGCAGACGGCTGCGCACGGTCTCTACGAGCTCTAGAGGTTCTGGCTTCGAGCGGGTCACGGCCACTCTCGTCTTGCGGTTATCTTAAGAGGATGTCGGCTCGAACCTGGTCAGGGCAGTAGCGCCGTGTTTAATCGCGCACGCGTAGTTGTTTTACGGGTTGTGAACTCTTAAGAATATGAACTAATTAGTTCTTGAAGGGATTCTCAACCCCGATATAATTCTGCCTAGTTTGTGGCGTTAATTGGTTGATATATTTAATTGCGCACACACGCACGCCCACGGAGAAGAGGTTTCCGTTTAACGTTTAAGTGTGTACCCGGATCAACCATGGGTTTGTGTTAAAGCCCTAAATAAATTTGTAAGTGGCCATATCTTAAGTGTTTTCTCCTTGCAAGCCCCCTCGATAACGCTTCGTCGTGCTGCGCTCTAAATCTGGGTGGCGGACTCCTATTAACGGTACTGGTGTCAACGGGCGAAGGCATGAGCCGTCTCCACGAGTGGTCTGGGCACAACATTTATAAGATAGTAGTTATGTTGTTTATTAGAAATTTAGCATACGTTGTTTGGTCTATACCCCCCCAAAAAAGGGGTATGTAACTGGTAACGCTGCCTTAGATCATGAGACCAGCGATGCGAGTGGGAGCCAACTAGGAATAATTAATGCTTAATTTTTAATCTATTTTTTCACTCAGTTAAGTTGTACGGGAGATAAAATTATAGCTGTGCTATAGTGTTTTAAATTTTCTTGGTAGGAAGTATATTCTTAGTCAAAATACATGAAATTATTTTATGTTTATGTAAGTAACATTAGTTCATTTGGTAATTTATATAAATGAGGAAATAAAACACTTGAATAATTTTAAATCCTCTTTAATTCTGGCTTAAATCAATAAGCAAAAGTGGAATAAGATCTGATCTCAATTGGTAACATTATTTTTAATAATAATAACTGTATTTTTGTGCTAATATTGTAACTATATACGGTAACTTAAATATATAGGTATAAAACTTTATAAAAAAAATCAAAATTGGAGTGTGTAGATATTACCTTAAGTAAATACAATAAAACTTTTTTTTAATCACCACTTGTTCAGATTGTACGCATATATGATCATTACTCTAATGGGGTAGAGATGAGGAACGAAGCATTTTAGATGTAATCTACCCGCATTTGCGTGGGAGGAGAATGGGAAACCATTTGGGACAAAACACTAAGTAGAGACCGGGATTTGAACCCTGATCTCCCTGTCATCAACAGGTTTATCCAACACAATAGTGACTAACGCCTTATACCACTTGGTCACTGAGGTGAGCTACAATATAATTTATAAAAACAATATTATACTATATAGAACTTACTTTAAGGAAGATATTTTCCAGCATTTCATTGAAGTCCAAGCATCAATTAAAAAAGCATCAATTTTAAATATAAAACATTTACTTTGTTCTCCGTAGTTAATCGTGATAGCCAGAGAGTAATTGTATTTCAAATGTTGATTGTGGGTTTTGTAATTAAACCGCATATTGTATTATATTTTGTTTAAATTAATCTGTTTTATTTTACATGCTGGACAAAAAATAAAAAAGGAAGCAAGGTTGAAATATTCAGCCAACAGGGGAATAAAGCAGTAGATTGTATGGCCATAGAGATCAACTGATAGCTTTAACTACATTTTGAGGGCGTTTTGTTTACTAGACAGGAAACTGCCCCAAAGGGTCGGGCCTTTAAATGTAGAGTACAGTCTTCGCCTGCGCTGAAGAGTTATCTGAACACTTAAGGGTCGTATTTATAATCGATATTCCTAGGTGAACCAATCCCCCAATAGATCTGAACGGCTTATTATTGTATATTAGGAGATTGGTCTGCTCCCGAGACTAGACTATGAATACGACTAAAGTGAAGTAGTAGTTGGGTCTTATAGGGCAGCCATGTCAGCAAAGACCATTTGTTGATTTGTCGTTACCTTTAGCAGTCAAATATTCACACAAACAAACCATTTGTTTTTAATTTCTAACTTTTTTATATTATTGAAACACAAACTTATAAAAATAACCGTTTGGATGTTTATTTTTAGTGGAAGCGGTCTTTACGGTCCACTTAAAACAATTCTTCTCAAAAGAGAGCTTCTAAAATGCGGCGTGCTCTTCTGAAATCATGATGGCGAACTAGCTGAAACAAGGATGGTCGATGACGTCATAGAAGCTATCTTGTCGGTTGTGTACAAGAGCTTTTTACAAAATAAAAGCGTTTTATTTTAAAATCAATATTTTTTTTATGGTTTTCTCTCTCTAAGCTGTAAAAAAACGTGTATTTATTTATTTTAGTGCCCAGTTATAACAAGTTACAAGTGTGAAATATACTTTTTAATTTAGTATTTCATTTACTATAGGCCCTAATATGTTTTTTTGCCACAGCCGCAAAAAAAATTACATAATAGTTTTAATATTAGATTTTGTTTTTCCAATGCGTTACGAAAATGCCAATTATACAGTAATCCTCAGGGAAGTAATATTAGAATCTTTCGATTGCACTGTTTATTGATAATATAGTATTACTTAGCAAATAATACTTATTTTTGAATAGGTTGACCTTAGTTAATTTCAGTCAATGTTTGCAATATAAAGAAACGTCTGCTAGCTGTTAAATACCACCAATCCTGCCATGTATGCCCTATAAATATCTGACCCAGTGGAAAAGGAAAATTATTATTAGCACCACGTCTTACTACCCGTTCGGGTTATACGCACTTACGCTAATGTGCAATGGTAGGGTGATAGTGAGATGAAAATGGAGGACCTACAGTTTAACGTGGAATCCGAACCACGGTGGAGGCTTAGCATTCCACACATTCACAAGTTATGATTAATACACGTCTTGTCAGAGGTAAAGGAAGGGTTTGGCAATCAGATAAATCTATGCCGGGACCAAGGATTGAACCCTGGACCCCCAGCACAGAAGTCTCACATCTTACCCCTAGACCACCAGGTCACCGAAAAGGAAAATAACTTCAATATTGTATAGTTTTGTTTACCAATGACATTAATTTCTGGGTTCAAATCCCGTTTGGGTGTTTCTTCTCCTTAAAGTTTTTCTCTTTAGCTCCCTGTAGATTTCGGTACATTTTATCTAAATTCTATCGTCCTCATCCTTAACCCGTTATTAATACGATTTAATTAAATAAGAATCAGAATATCAAATATGGACAGTTATTTTACTAGTCAATAAATTAACAGTTAGCACAGATATATTCTTCTTTTTGGTACCGCTTCATACTACACGTTCGGTTTATAGACTACGCATAAATAGTAATTACACTAACATGTTAGGGATGAGTAAGGTTGAGATTGGAGGAAGTATACCCGCATTTGCATCGAGGGAGTGTGGAAAACAATTTAAGATAAAACTCCTCATTACACCTAACCAGGAGTCTAACCCCGATATCTCCGTCATCGACAGTCCAGTCTATTAAGATAGTGACGCTTCAGACCATGTGGTTATCGAAGTGGGTGCTATAGTCCCTACTGCTGTTCATAGGAATAAATATTCTATATAGTTATAAATAATACCTAGAGAGGGGAATCTAACTCGGGACCAATCTCAGCGTGCCAATGCTCTACCACTGAGCTATCCAGGTGCATACTTCCCTCAGAGTCGTTCATCCTTCTTGGCCCGGGTTCTATTCTTGTGTCTAGTTGACAGTTTTTAGCTATATTTAAAAACAATAGCCTCGTTAAAAAAACTTTGATAGAATTATTCATCAATTTCCCATTCACAATCATTTTAAACTTTAATTCTTCTGGCCATGGTGAGCACTTTAGGAATGAGGTTTTTTTTTATCTTTGCTTGTGGCTTTTCCCCTTTCGTCCCCCTCTTCCAACCCCCTAACCCTATCTAATCGAGGAAATAAGGGCGTAAACCACCGCCCGATCTCATTAGAAGGTCATCTCATTTCAGCAGACTGCTCACAGTAGGAAGATTTTATCAGGCTTTTTTTTCTCCTCTTCTGTTCGCAACAAGTAAAGAAGAGAATGAAGAAAGGAACAAGGGCTGAAAATTGTGTCCTAGGAACAAAATATATTTGGAGGGGAAGTCACGAAACTCAAAATATATTTTCTTTAATATTGACCTTCGGATATCTCAAGAAAAAGAATAGGACATTTCAGATTTTGATTTTCATGATAATATATGAGTAGCGTAAATAATCACGTTATTGTATAGAGTGGTGTTTCTCAAACTGTGGTGCGCACACCCTCAGCGGGTATGCGACTTACCGTTGAGTTTTATAAACCATAAAATATTATTTTATAATAGTGAGTCTTACAAACCAGTTAACTCAGTGTTTGACGTGATCTAATGAACGTTTATAGCTTTCTTTCCCTTGATCACCTTTTTGTATGGCTACGACTAAATCTTAGTTAAACTCTAAAACAATCTTTAAATACATTACAAGGTAGCAGGTGTTCGTATACTTTTATTTATGGAGGCAAATTTTGGCTAGGCCATGTCCGTACGTCGCTATTCGTATCGTTCCAACTATGTGGACGTTAATCCTTATTTATATTATTTTTTAAATCCTCAATACAATTGGAAAGGCAAAGAAACTTAAACCCTTATCACTAGCAAACCGCACAATATGAGACCCGTGCTTTTGTCTGTGTGCCCGATGAAGCGAATTATATTACCTCAAGTCATTATAAATAATAGATTTAGTTTCTTCGCCGTTAGCTCAATATTTTTAGGAAAAAATAACTTAATGTTATTATTGACATCGACACTTTTACTTTTAATAAATAGTATTATTTGATTCTACTTATCAGCAATGTTGTGTTAAATATAATGTGATTTACTAGTGAATTATATTAAAATTAACCCTCCTCGGTGGCGCAGTTAGATAACGTGCTACTTTCATGTTGAGTTAGACTGCCGAGGACGGGGAGATCGAAGTTAGAATCTCGCTCAGATGAAATGGAGGTTTTTTTCCCCTAAACTGTTTTCCACTTTCTCTACACGCAAATTCGGGTTCACTTCCTCTGGATTCAACCTTCCCAATTCCTAAACCGTTAGCGTAATTAGTTCTTAGGCGTACAACCCAAACAGGTAGTAAGACGCGGTGCTAAATAATAATAATATGTTACAATTAAAGTTTTCAGACTTGAGCCACGTTGAAGAATTAACTTCTGACGTTTTCACTATAGTTGCAACAACCATCATCCTAGATCATATATGATGGATATTGTACTATAGAAGAAACGTCAGAAGTTATTGCTTAAGCCCAAAAACTTTAATTCTGATTCAAACATTGGCCTTAAAAGCATTTCAAATAAATGCATAATATTAGTTCATTTAATTCTTGAAGAAAATCGAACTTATTGTAAAATGAACTATAATTATTGTTTTGTCAATAAAAGTTATATTTGAGATGCCAAGGCATATATTTCTAAATTTACATGACAATTTAAAGAAAGATAGGCTTACACAAGTATTTTAAACATGTTTCAAACTAAAATATATTTTTAAACCAACAATTAAACTTGGTAGCTGTAGGGGTTCTCACTGCAATGGATTAGTTATGCTTTTTCTATACGTATATATTATATTTTAGTATGAATGTACCAATATTATAAAACACTATTTTAAGTCAAATACAATCCTCGCAGAAAAAATAGATTTTACAGATTACTTTAAAATTATTTTGGTCGTAGATTAAGTAATAAAATGTGTTAGCACTTTAAGAATAACAAGGTCTGTCGTGCTTATAATAAATAATTAATAATGGCTTAAAATATAATACAGATTAATAAAATTTAATAATAAAATAATAAGTCTATATTGACGTAAAATAGGTCATACAATTTAAATTCAAATTCTTGGTTGATAAAGAGAGAATTAATTTTAAATTAGGTTCTGACTTTTATCTCAAATATTTTATATTGATAAATAGATACAAAGGAAATATTTAGAGTTATGGTCTCAGTAAAATTTGAACAAAGGAAACAATTTTTCAACTTGAAATATAGAGAACTATTACTTTCCGGATGAGTCTACACAAACAAACAAAAAAGTTTCGTTAAAATGCGACGATAGCCACCACTCCCCCTCTTTTTTTTTTTCCCTAAAGAAAGAAAAAAAAAGCACAAGTGAAATAATCACTAGAGGAAACTCTTTTCCCCAGAAGATGAATTGAAAGTGAATCCAAGCGCATTGAAAGCCAAAGGAAGAATGCTAAGATGTATGAATATTCACAAACATTCCTGAAAGCCTTTTACAAACTAGAGATTGTTTTGAGAGTGAAAATAAAGCCCTTGTGATAAATGTTCCCAGTAATTATTTTTGAAAAGTGACCTAGCAAAGTGCTTAGACAGTGTTTTGTTCTTTGTCAGGTGGTCCATGATCAATATCAAGGATCTAATTTATCCTCGATGAGTTAAGAGAGTGTTGGTTATTTACTAACTTTTTGCTCACTTTATTAATATTTTGTAAACAAGGATATACAGAAGCGTAGATATAATATATTTTAGAGGCTGCTCCAGTGAGGAATATTATTTATTCCGGAATGAAATTTTGGTACAAATGTGAGTTATTTAATAGTATAAAAATAGAGTGTGATTGCGGTCAGGTGTGTTAAATATTCATTTAGGAATATTATTAAAATGTGTTATAATTATTTGGGTCCCCAATATCCATCGCCATAAATAGCGATGATGTGGCTAAGCTTAAAATAGTTGTTAGATAAATTAGCAGCCCATATGGTGATGAGCGTAAACATAATAATATATATTGCAGTTGGTTTGTAAAGATTTTGCTATTTTCCCAGACAATAAAACAAAAATATAAAATAAATATAATTTGAAACAAATCAGTTTGACATGACTAAACGCATTTTTATTATTTTTATCATTGCGTCTTATTACCTGTTCATGTTTTATGCGAATTAACTACTATAATGGGGTAGTAATGAGGAAGGAATCATTTTTGAGATAAACTACCCGAATTTGCTTGGAAAGAGAGTAGGAAACCATATAAGAAAAACCGTCCTCTGTAGACCCGAACGGGATTCAAACCCCCGATCTCCCCGTCATTAGCAGACCAGTCCAACACGAGTAACGCCTTAGACCATTCGACCACTGAAGACAAACGCATTAAAAAGAACATTATTCCCTGCATCTGGGACTAAGGGGGGAAAGGCGGGGAATACGCTGCAATCCACAACCACAACTACAACACCGAGGATCTGATTGATTTCACAATAATTGATCTAATAGGTGATTTGAGTCGCATCAGTAGTCCCATGGTCTAACGCGTTACTTTAATTTAAAACTGGATTGCAGGGGGACAAGGAGGTTAGGGTTCTTATCCCGGTCTGGTGTAATAAGAGTGTTTTCTCCTCAATCACCTCCCACTATTTTCCCACGCAAATTCGAGTTCACCTCCTCCAAAATATACCTTATTCATCCTCATAAGACTAGCATAGTTCACACACACACACACACACACACACACACACATATATATATATGTAGTGCATATTTTTACTTTCTCACTATCTTACAGGTATAGAAATATTGTGATTGTAGAAAATATTGAACTCGAGATTTTTATGAATTTCGACGTTTCATGACCCCCCGAATCCGATAAAAAGGTTTTTGAATCTCCGTCAGTTTGTCTGTCTGTACCTCCGACTAGAGCCTTAACTATTTTACCGATTGGGCTAAAACTTTGTATTTGTGGTTTTCATGGGGGTTACCTCAAGGGATTTTTGGAATTAGATATCCAACCCTAAAATTAAGGGTAGTTTCCTTAAGGGCAAAAAGACACAAAATCGATTTTATTAAAATTATCTTTAACGAGTTTGATTAAATTTCATTTCAAAACGTTTATAAATATTCCAAACAAAATGGCTATTCTTAATATTTCGTCAAAAGACTTTAAGGGTTTCGGTCTGATGCGTAAATTCTAATTTTTAATTTTGTCTTCGTAAGTCATTGAGATATGAAATAAATAATCATTTCATACATGTGGATCTACTTATACTAAACATATTTTACTTGAAATATATTTTTATAAATTAAAAGATTTCTCAAAATCGGCTATAACCATTCTATCTCTCATTTTAGACTCAATAGTCAATAATTACCTATTTTATTGGTCAAAATTGATAAAAGAGCCATTTAATAGCAATGCGATAACCATAAGATGTGCATCACCTAGTAAAATGACGAAAATTTTAAACAAAAGTCAAAATTTTAATACGAAATGTTGGCCCTTGGGGACCCAATATCGATATTTTGTATTGATCCAAATATACAAATGAAGACGTTAATTCTTTAGAAATAAAATTATGAAATTTTAAACCATGAATAAAAAATGATTTACGTATGTCTAGCGCAATTTGTTCTCAGTTTTGCTAGCGTATATTGTATTACGAATTTTGAGTAAATATTTCCATTTCTAAACAATAAAGCGAGAAAGTTCGTGCGGAGTTTCGTACCATTTATTTTAGTACAGCATCTTACTGACAGTTCAGGTTATCCAGGAAATCAGGATTCAAATCCCGGTTGGGTGTACTACTGAGGTTAATTTGTCATAACCGGTTTTCCACTTTCCCTCCATGCAAATTCGGGTACACTTTCTTTAAATTCAACTTTATTCTTCCCTAACACATTAGTGTAATTAGTACATATCCGTATAATCTAAGTGGGTAGTATGACGTGGTGCTATAATATATATATTTAGAGACCAATGATCAGTACAATTAGTATTATTTACAAATACTAATAGTAATAATAAATGATAAGTATTATGCAAATTCACAACACAATATATAAAATAATGGACACAACCATATTAATTTGTGCCTAAATAATTACATAAATTTTTAAAATGCAACAACGTGTTTTTTTTTTAAATTATGTTTACATCATAATTTTAATTTAATAATATGTAATTAAGTTTAGTGAGAGGAACTAGCTTTGAATTTTTTTGAAAAACTGGTTAGGTCTATTATTTATTTTTTTAGGGAAAATCAACCTTTCGTATAAACATATTTTTTTAATTATTGTTGAACAGTTTTTAACTGTTACACATGTAATATTCAAGGGCGTTAAAACACCATGATATATGGAGTTAGGGGGTTGGAGCTGGGGGTGGAGACTGGGGAGGAGGAGGGGATGGCCCTCTTCAAATAAATGTGGCGGCCCCAACAGAGGAGAGGATTAATTACTAAACGGTCCATTAATAAAATGTTTAGTATCGTACATCCGATCAGGATTCGAACCCAGATCGCTCTATCATCATCAATCCAGTCTATCGCAAAAGTGATTTAATGAGTATTAAAAGTTAAACAGGTCACACAATTTTTTTATTTATTTTTTAATGCGCAGGTGTTTGTGTAAAAATGAATTAGTCCACTCTGGAGTGGCCTCAATATACTCACTGAATCTTGGTGTGTCGCTTTAGAACAATGATAAATGATATTTTATGAACGGATAGATATGAAAAAATAATTGGTTTGCCACGTCGATCATCGAACGTATGTAATTTAATCTTGAATTTTCTTTGACGGCGGAGTTAATAATGGCGATCACCTGCTCGGTCTACTTTCCTCGAGCATATTTTCAAGTTTTCCTTTACATTTCCCTTTCCCCCTTTTAATTCTTCCTTACCCTCCCTTCTTTCCACCCCTTCATTCACTGACTTATTCACTTTTATCAGAGGAAAACCGTCGAGTTAAACAATTTCATTCGACTACCTTCTGAGTTTAATTAGAAAACCGGTCCCGTGGAAAGGAAAGACCTGTTAATGAACTTTGACACTTGCAAAGTTTCGGTTTGTGAAGTAACGTCACTTGGAGGGAATAGATGAGGAGGGGTATAGACGGGGTAGTGAGGGGTGTATATCACACGCCGCAAACACATGATTACGCATCTTTTTTTTCACCTTGGATATGACTTAATAAAGGGAAGAGGAAATATAAGACACACCGTATTAAAAACTGTTTATTTTCATGTACTTCACTTTTTACTACACTCCAATTTTCATAGCAAGGGCCTTTTAATAAATAAAAACAATTTTTTTTTTGCCTCCTAAATTGATAACCTTTTTATCCACATCGGTGGTCACATGGTCTAACGCTTCACTCTACTGTTAGATCACAGTGTCGATGGCGAGAATACCGAGGCTCGAATCGCCGGGGCTTGAATCGCTATAAGGTGTATTGAAGGTGTTTTTTCCTAATGATGTACCACTCTCCCTCCACTCAAATCCGGGTAAATTTACTTTCAAATTATACAATCCTCATTCCAACTACTTTAATATAAATAATATATGCGTTCAACCCAAATGAATACTAAGACGTGGTGAAAAAACCCAATATATTAGTTTTATTGTGTATGTATTGATAATGTGGTTCTGGAGAAGAATTGAGAAGATCGGGTGAACAGACAGGGTGACAAATGATGAAGCTTTAAGAAGAGTGGATGAGAAGAGAAACATTTTGGATGTGATTCTTCGGTACAAAACAAACTGGATCTGACATATCCTTAGGAGGAACTGTCTTCTGCATGACGTCATAGAAGGAAAGCTTGAGGGAAAGAGGAGCTTAAGAAGGAGCATTCAAATATTGGATGAAGTGAAGGAAAGAAGAACATTCTGTGAGCTGAAGGAGGAGGCGAATTGGCGGACTAAGTCCACTGACAAAAGGAATAGACCTGGCATAAGACAAACCAGCTAGTATTAATAAATGATAATATCCATCAAAGTGACAGCTGCAGATCATGTGAATTGACGTATGACTACGTGAGATTATATCAAGTAGTTTTCTAGTTGTCAAAAAAAAAATCTGATGATGAAAATTTGACAATATACGACCGGAATATTCCCATTTAACTACAAGTAGGGATGAAGACGTTAATTTTGAAAGAGAAGGTATCCAAATTTGCATTGAATGAGGATGCTAAACTGAGGAAAATATACCCTTAGTTCTCCCAGTTGGGACTTGAACCATGACATCACAGTAAAACCACGGATTTCTTTCAAAGAAATATTTAAATTAACATTTTATATTTAGAAAGGAGATATACTTGGTACATTTTTGCCTTGAGTTATATTTGGGAATGGTCTTTGGTCCTGCTTTAAGCGATATACATCTGTTAGCATTAAGGCCACTTTGGTGCTCAAATTCGTGGTCTCTTAGCTCAATAGGGGGAGAGCGCCTTCTATAAATTCCTTGTCTACGAGCCCGCCTCTAAGCGTCAGGCTGTGCTTAAACACAGGATATAGTTTCTTTTACGATTTGCTGGGATTTTAAAGACAAAGAATAAATAAAGCTAATACACTTATATTAGATACGTAATAAGTTTACCCGCATCATTGGTCGAATGATCCAAGATTTTAGGGCGTCACTCACTCAATAGACTGGATTTCGAGAGACTATGAGGTCAGACTTGAGTCCCGGCTGGGTTCACTGAAGATATTTCCTAAATGTCTTTCGCCCCCATTCTAAATCCATGCAAATGGGGATGCATCACATATAAACCCGTAACCCATTTGGTGTAAATATGAGGATAACCCGGATGGACAATGAGAAATGGTGCAGAAAATAAATAATAGTAGTAATAAGTACGGTGACATATAAGTAAGTTAAAATATGCTGGTGTTATTTGCCAAGATTTTTAAGAATATAAGGTTGGCTCGTTCCCTATACCGGCCTACAGTAAGCTTTTTACCGAGCACGACGCGCTGTGACCTCCCCCTAACACACTAGCTTGCTTCATTTGAGTACTACACGTGATCGTGCAGTGTCAAACTCGTTATTCACTTATTATTTGTTTGGTTTTTCATTATTTAATGAAAAAATATGAGAAAATTGTTATGAATTTCAAAATAAGTTCTGATTAAAGTCTGTTCAGCGTAGGAATTGTTTTCTGAAAGGCCTTTTTCCCTACCAGAAAGCTATGATATAGTAGGATTTTGGTAGGAAAAAAGACCTTTCAGAGAGTAATTCCTACCGTGAATGGCGTATATGTACCTTTAATGTAAAAGTGAATTTAAAATATATCTAAGGTGAGCTACTCAACTTGTGTGTTTTTATTGAGTGAAATCCAATATTTAGATTGGAAAGAAGAAACTAATCTTCAACCAATATCTTAGAAGAAATCATCATGGTTAATATTCTTTTTCCTGGTGATATCTGACAAATTTATATATATATATCCATAACCCAACACCAGAAACTATTATAACTTTTAGAAGGAACATCTAATAAACTGATTATATATTTTAATACTCCCCAGACAATCCATATTTTACTTGAAGAACATAACTCACCTAATAAATATTGTAAATTATTTTACACTGGTCAAACAATATTTATCTTCCGACCCATATGGCATAAAAAAAATGATAAATTGAAACTTTTAATTTGATTATCCTGTATTATGTTGTAGGTAATGTCATTATTAAACAATTTTAGTATCGTCCAGAAAGCATTCCCGAGTACACCTATTGGTCTAGAATGTTAAAGGTCATCGCGCCATCGTAAGAGTTAGCTGAGGAAAAATTTTTTTTTTCTCCTAGTTTAATCCCTAGGAGGGCGCCCACCAAATATAGTTCACACCTCACACACATCAATTTTACTATCGACTATATTATATTATAAATAGGTAGATCTAATAGTCATCGTCTTTTAACGATTTTTATATATATTTTGATAGAATATTATAGACTGATATTAAAATTTTTAATATCTTGTTATTTATTGGTCAAATTTTTATCTTCACAACATTCAGGAATCCATATCGCAAAGGAACGCTTCAACAGATGAGTTTTATTCTATCATTTAATTACATTAAAACCTTCTTCGGTGACCACATGGTCTAAGGCGTCACTCTCGCGATAGACTAGACTGCCGATGACAGGAAGATCGGGGTTCGAATCCCAATATAATGTATTTAGTGTGGTTTTCCATAAATGGTTTTCCACTAACCCTTCACGCAAATGCGGGTACACTACCTCTAAGCTCAACCTTCCTCATTCCTAGCTCATTAGCGCAATTAGGACAGATGCGTATAACCTAAACAGGTATTAAAACGCGGTGCTAAGAAATTAACTAAAAATGTATTTGAAATTTGTTTTAGAAATTAATAACAAATCTAAGTGTAATTTTATATTATTTATAGAGTAACGCTTTAATGTATAATCCCAGTCCTTGATTCAATATTATCGGGATTAATTTTTTTCAAAGAAACCCGATTTTAATTATTTTATAAAATCATAATAAATAAAATTATATTATTTACCGTAGGTCAAAGAAACATTGCAATTAGCACGTTGACACTGAAACTACCAGTTAGATTGTAGGCCTATACGCTTCTTTGGTTTGATAGTAATATAAATAAAAGTCGGTGACCTCTTGGCTTTCATGGACATCCCATCATCAATACGACAAGTAATTAAGGGTGGAATATAAGGGAACGCGAGTAAAGTTCCATACTTTAACAATTTTTTTTAATAATAAAACACCTTTTTGGAAAATATAAATCAAATATAGTTTCAATGGAAACGGTTAGTTAAATTTCCTTTTAATAATAATCTCAACCGTTATCTTTAATATCTGTCATGGACATAATGTAACTTTAACAAGACTTTTTCTCCTCATTCAAAAATGTTCCGTTTGAACTTTGTGGTGTTCATGATGAAAATTTAAGAACTGTTAATATTTATATGTGTAGAAAATTAAACTAAACCCATCCACCGTACAAATATTTCATTTATTTTGTCATAAAACCTGTAAAAAATACTTTCCTTAGCTTACGTAACCCTCCCCACCAACCTGAATATGTTCATAACAATGCAATTTAAATAAAAATTAATCATTCATTGCCTAGCATAAGATTTCAAGAACACACTTAAATGAATGAATTGTATTATGTATAAAAAAAACACTTCGCTCTAATTTACTCTTCCTGTTTTACGCCTTCCGTAACCACTTTCTATAATAACAGAACGGAAATATTATGAGAAAAACCATATTTAATAAAGTATTCTACCTTCTACAATTTCCACTCGAACAAATATTTTAAAATATCTCCTCTAGTTCGTGCAAGCGCCGCTCGTTTCACGGGTAGCGCTAGGAGAGGTCTTATAAAAGGAAGCGCTAATGTTACTCTGTGTACCAAGAAGCCACATTTCAGACAGAGCGTAGGTTGGCGAAAGAGAGACAGGGGGGGGATCGGAAGTAAATAAAAACCAACCAACCGGAAGTGGATGGTTTCTCCCTCGGGGAGTTTAGAGTTGAGATTTCAAGTAAGAGCAGTCATCATTACAAACATTTGGGATTTCCGACAATCTCCACCCCATTTTTTTTTCCCCAACTGCTCCGCGGAGCTACAGTCCAATTTATTGAAAAAGAGCCTTATCTGACAGCTAGAAAAGTTACTAAATATTATTTTACGTATTCATACGTCAAATCATGTTAACTGCAGATGTCAGTATAAATGGATATATCAACAACCATCAATTACCCAAATAATTTGTAACATGTTATCAATGTTGACCGCAAAATAAATTTGTTTATATTTTCAAAAATATCCCTCTTATGAAAATCGGATTGCACTAGAGCAGTGGTTCCCAACCTTCAGGAGGCCACGGACCACTCAGTCGAAAATTGAGGAGTGTGTGGCCCACTCTCCTCCCTCACCCCTACCCCCGGTCAACATCCTTACCCTAGCCTAGGAACTTCAGGCAACTAAGTTAAAATAATATTATTATTATATTATTAGTAGACCTATTACTAAAAACCACAAATGTTTACAATACTTTTTTGATAAGAAAACGTGTTAGAAAACATGTTAGAATATTAGATAAAATAAAAAGTAAAATTAACTCACTGTATTTCTTAAGATTTTCAGTGTGATTTTTGAAATTGAATTTGTTTCACCAACTGAGAAATTCTTGGGGTTATACTTTGGCTCAAAGCTAATCTCATGTCATTGCTTGCGTCCAGCCAATTTCTTTGCTTGTTTTGATTAAAAGTTAAGTAGAGAATCCCTGTTCACACAAAAAGGTTGTCGAAAAGACCATCAGATCCCGTGAGGCAGCTCACCGAGTATTTGGGTACTCCACAACTCTTCCATGTTTACACCAGCTTCAAACGAGTCCCTGAAGTTACTATTGTTTTGAAGTTCGATCACCTCTTCTTGGATTTCATCAGGAAGGCCCTTGGGCTTGACAGTGAAAGGATTTCGATTTAGTTTCCTAATGAATTCACTTTCATTTATGCCATATTCTGGGAAATAACTTGTGAATTCATCCTTGAGTATTTGTAAGTGACACAACACGTTATGTTGGACCTCATATGTGACAGTAGCGTAGTTCTTATCGTCAGCAAGGGCTTTCAACGTCGGAAATGCTGAATAGTTTTTCTTTTGAACTTTTGCAATCCACAGATTAATTTTGCACAGAAATGCGCCAAGTTTGTCTTCAAACACTAAAATGTTGGCAACACCTTCCAGCTTTTCATCTCCAGGACCCTGTAGCTGCAAATTTAGTTGATTAAAATGGGAGAAAATATTCACGAGATAGGCCAGTGGTATCTCAAATTTTGGTTCAAAAAATTGCTCCAACAAAAGTTGCATTTTCGTCTTAATAAAGAACACTTTCATCTGTTCTCTTAACTCATACAAGTGTCCCAACATGTTTCCCTTGAAGAGCCAACGGACCTCGGTATGAAAAAGTAAGGTCTCATGCTCGGCGTCCAAGGCTGCGCATAATTATTTTTTAAATACGAGTGTTTAATGTACTACTTTTAACAGCATTCACCATCTTTATGGTCAGTTTCATTGTATTGGCCAGGTCTTCCAGCAACGTTTTGGACGCTAAGGCTTGGCGATGAATGCTGCAGTGCATCGTCAACGTGGAGGAGTTTTTCTCTTTCACCAACGTCGCTAAGCCCTAACGAGATCCTAGCATAGCGGGACCTCGATCTGTAAAAAATCTGTATTTCCTCTTCCGAGTCATTTTTCTACAAAACAATACACAACACAAAAAACGAGTGAACTGCTAATTCACAATATCAGTAAATTTGACTTAAACAAGAACATAAATCGAAATCAACAACACCAAAAGACTGATGGCTGGCTACTGAGTACTGACCGGTGTAGGCGGAAGAAGTACACAAGTGCATCAACGGCACACGCCGATAAGAGCGTTTCAATTTGAAACAATACCACTCTTATGTGTGTTTGAAAGTGTTATATGTCGGTGTCAGGCAATCTAGATCCCAAACAAACGTCACAAGCTAACCGACTAGAACAGGGGATCCCAACATGGGGTCAGTGAAAAGTGCTGTGGGTATACGCGAACCAAATTTATAGTTTTAATACTTCCAATTTTTTTACTTGTTTTTTTCACTTGGTATAAAAAACTGTAATTTGCTAAGCAAATCTGTTATTTTTTAATACAATCCAATTCCAATAAAACTTTTTTTTTCCCTACTATCCGATAAACCACTATGAAAACACTATGAAAGCAGCTTATCTTCCATCACACTATAAATTGACGACTATGCAGTGGTGTCTACAAAAAGTCGTGTTACGAGGGCGTCAAGAGTTTGAGCTAAGAGGTCAGAGTTGGCAATAAGGGGTAGAGAAAAGATACTTATTTCCAGATACACCGGCGTAAACACGTGCAAGCACAGGCATACGCAACTATCTGGACCTTAGAAACCCGCGCGCAATACAGGCATGCGCAGCTAGCTCGAACTTCAAAACAAGTTTCCTGTCACTTTTCAGTGGTGGGAGAGCGTGCGGCTCAGTAGTTCTTAATTAATTACGCCACTGTTTACGCCGTTCAAAGCGCGCGTGGGTGGGCACTTTGACTCGCGGACCCCCGGTTGGAAACCAATTCTCTAGATAAATACACATAGGTATAAATAAAATGAAAATAAAATTCAATCTTACATTTAGTCAGTAAAATTAGCATAATTTGTTTTACAAGAGAGGATAAAAAATACCCGCATCAGTTAGCATGCAGACTAAACGTCACGCTCACCTATACTGCTTTATTGTTTACACAGAGGTAGGAGTTCAAATTTTGGTTAAATGTAGGGTAATTTTTTTTATGAATAGTTTTATATTCATGCTTGACGTAAATACGGATCTATTTCTTTTAACTATGCTTTCCTCGCCCCAATTCTAGTAAAACCTCATGGCGTAAGCCCACAAGCGAGTTATACCGACCGAGCAGCCGCCGACTGCTGGAGAATATAATGCCAGTTTTTGCTGATAGAGGGTGTCATGTTGTCAGCACAACTAGCCCTCTGGCCAATAATCTCAGTTTTCTAGCCCATAGACGCTACTTTTCAATTTAAGTAGCTTCTCATTTGTCCTACGAGGCTAAGGTTCCCCTTCCAGACCTACAGCTTCACAAAAAAAAAAATCTGGAAGCGCTGGGTATCGAACCCGGGAGCTCTAGATCCGTAGCCAGGAACTCTGACCACTATACTAGATAGTTGGTCCATCCCCACTCTATTAACGTATTTAAATGCGGATAACTGAGATGAATAATAAGATGAGGTGGGGAAAAAAAAAGAACAAATAACAACAACAAAAAATTTAATTCCCTACGCGCCCTGTCTTTGTAAGAACGAATTATCTCGACCTCGGTGGTATTGGGGTAAAGTTCTCTCCTCAGGAAACAATGTTCGTGGGTCCAAACCCAGATGGAGTTTGCGGATTTTTCCGGATCGATAAAAATCCGTAGCACAACTTCTTTCGGAGGGGAAGTAAATCCGTCGGTCCCGTGTCGATAGTGGCTTGTAAAAGAACCCTAGAAGGTATGCGAAAATACCTTTCCTGACAAAATTGGTAGGCCCTTTCACCCTCTCTCATAGAAATTCTCGTGTGCTGATATAATCACTCGGTTTAGAAAGTGCACGTTAACTACCTTAAATTGGAGTGACTTATGTCACCAGTGAGTCCTTTACCATTTTACCACTTTATTTTTGTCACCATGTCTTAATAACTGCTCGGGCCATGCGCAATTTACTAACTACGTTTATGCGTTAGAGATAAAAGAGAGTTGAATTTAGAGGAAATGTATCCCAATTTTCCCAGAGATATAGAGTGCTAAACCATTTAGGGAAAATCACCCTCAGTACACACTACAGGGATTAGAACCCCGATACCCCAAATTATTGGCTGTCCAGTAGATTGTGAAAGTGACGCTTTAGACCATGACGTCAGACATTTTTCTTAGTATCTTGACTATTGTTCCTGGCTTACGGGACACACTTTTTATCCGGATTTTAAGCCACGTGCCCACTGATGCGGGTTAGGTTATTAAATGCATTGGTGTTAAACGCACCAATAAAAAAAATATTGTAATTGTTTTCATGGAAAAATTACGACACACAAGCATGGGGACATTTTAAAAGCCTTTGTTTAACTTAGAGCCACTAAGGGATTCCCTGTTAACTCATAATTTTGCCAACACAATTCGAGATTTGTAAAAAAAAATTGCTAATAGATGAGAAAAGGGTTGAAGGTTAAACCAATCATGTGTATATCTTTTACTATAGTTTTAAGGCGCTTAAACCAAGAGATGTTATCAATACCTTTAATAACTTTTTCTGGGCCCTTCGCATTGATTAAGGAATTACAGAAGTTAAGAACCAATCTTGGGGAGCTTACAAAAATATTTAACATTTTAATAAGTTCTTATTTTGTTATTTATTTATTAGATACTCAGATCTAAGTGTATTAAGTTGATTTTTTAAACCATGTGCTGATTTAAAGTGGGGTTTAAAAACTATAACTGATCAGTTAACGTCTGTTGGCACATAAAGGTAATTAGCACCTTAAAAAATAAATATGCATTAAGAGTAAAAAAAAATATATTTTTTAGCACTGCATTTTGCTACCCGTTCAGTTTACACGCTTATGTAATAATTACACCAATGGTTTTAGGGATGAGTAAGGTTATATTTAAAGGAGGTGTACCCGCATTTGCGTGGAGGGGGAGTGGAAAAAGATTTAGGAAAAACTATGTACACCCGACCGAGATTCAAGCCTCGATCCCCCCATTATTGGCAGTCTAATCTACTGCGAGATTGACGCCTTATACCATGCGGGCACCGAAACGGGTCATAGTAAAATCCCTGTATGGAAAAAATATAAATAAAATACCGGCTACAAATAGCAGTTTTATACATTATATTTAACGGGTAATATAAAATAACCTAAAGATGTTAAAAAATATGTCTCAATATGAGACAAAGACTATTTTAAACACTCAGGAGTGGAACTAAATGGAAGTTAAAACGACTACACAAGTTAAAAAATAAAGGCACCCTAGGCCAAAGTGATTTTCTTGTCATGTTTAATACAAGCCAGTCTAATACCTTTGCTCTGTCGGTAACGTGTCTGCATACTGAAATAAAGGTCCCGAGTTTGATACCTGAAAAAAAAAGTGAACTGTGGGTCTACCCTGTCACATTGATGATCTAATGGCAGAGGGCCGAGTGCTGTGTCCGTTCTAGATTTAAGTTAGTTTGTAAATCGTGTGCTGATATAATCTGTTGGTTAAGAAGGTGATCGTGAAACACCACGAATATACCTATATATATATATATATANAAACTATATTTTCTTACAAAATTATTTAGAAATACATGACCTAGCCATGACGTGTAAGATGTTTATTTTTATATACACCAAGTTAAAACCAAAATAAGCTTATTTAAAGAATCGGATAACACTTCTAAATAAAATAAAAAGTAAAAACAAACACCTTTAGCACTTTTCAAGTATATTTGAACTCGTTCTTTTTTTTAAAAAAAAAAAAAGAGAGGATTTTACAAACGCTAAACCTAGATTACATTAGTAAAGTTAGTAGTAGAGTAAACTAGCATATTTTTTCTTTAAAGAACTCTACTCCACTAATTTTGGTAGAGTAACTGTTCACACGAAGCCAGTAATTTGGTAGAGGATAGTTTAGTTTAAAGTTGGTTACAATGAACATTGCACGGCGTCGTCATCGTGATCTTGTGAATAAATGCTTGAAAATAATTGTAAATGTCTTGTCAAATGAAGTTTCAGAAAAGTGGTTTAGAGACTGGATTAGAAGACGAGATTCATTAGGAGGGACACAAAAATTTTCTTTTGACATATTTTTTACGATTTCTTCATAAGCTGCTTCTCTTAAATGTTTATTTTTTAGAGTTGGCACTACTGATGTTCCATATACACTCGTAATCTTTATATAGCTCCACTAATTTTATAGTTTCAGCGTCCGTCCACTTCATTTTCGTATGTAATAAAATAAAATATTTATCAAAGATGGCATTAATTTGACAACAGCCTCCGTATTTCTAAACAAAACTTGTAGACACACGCCCGAATACTCTACTCCCTGCAAAACCTGTTTACACCAGTAGAGTGCTGGTAGAGTAAGGATTGTGGTAGGGTTAAGGGCAAGTAAAGTCTGTTCACCGTAGGAATTGTTTTCTGAAAGGCCTTTTTCCCAACCAGAAATCTCTTGTATAGTAGGATATTGGTAGGAAAAAAGACCTTTCAGGGAGTAATTCCTACCGTGAATGGAGTATAGAGTCTACTATTTCACATGTGCTATCCACTCTACTTTACCCGCTACTATCTTTAGTACTACCAAAAGGTTTACACTATGCTAGTAACGGAACCTTCGTACTCTACTACTAAATCTACCAATGTAAACCACGCTTTAAGGCTAAAAAAGAGCGCTGCGAGAACTTTGTGATGAGCGCATTAACAATAGTCGACATTCATTTGTCAAGTGTCAGTGCCGGAATCTTGTCGTAATCCTTTCTCACCCACCGCTTCACCCTCCCGCTGGAGACAACTACCAAAACCCCTGCAGCACCACACCGCGGACAAATTATTGACTTCCTGTAACTTGTACCAAGGTGTAAAGACACTTCCACTTGGGAACTCGCTAGTGCTGCGCTCCTAAAGTTTTAGTCAGTGGCGTACCCTTTTCGGGGGGCCATGACCTAACTAGGGGTCTGAGAGAGGTACTTTTTGTAAATGGCGAAAAGAAGTCTGAGCGAAGCTTAGGGACATGAGAAACAAAGGCAAAGTCAAAGATAATATATTTGTTGTCACATAATCCTACTTTAATTTTGTGAATTTAATTTATTTGAGGTATTTAACGTGCACTTTCTGAACCGACTGATTATATCAGCACACGAGAATTTCTATGAGCGAGAGCGAAAGGGCCTATCGATTTTGCTGGGAAAGGTATTTTCGTATACCTGCCAGGTTTAATTTACATGCCACAACCGACATGGGAACGACGGCTTTACTTCCCCTTCTAATAAAGTTTTGATACGGTATTTGTATCGCTCAAGAAAATTTCGTTGACCCCGACTGAGTTTCAACCCACTATCGTCTGCTCCTGAGACGAGCACTTTACCTCAAGACCACCAAGATCGTCTAATTTCTAAACTATCCGTTAAATGCATCTATGTAAAGACAAAGGTCTACAGGGGGGAAAATAAGCGCACTAAATTATTTTATGCTAACATATCTTAATCTATCAATGCTTACGTTAATGAGACAGCCTCCATGGTCTAACAGTCGTAGTTCCTGACTACAGATCCAGAGGTCCCAGATTTGATTCCCAGCACTTCCAGATTTATCTATGAAGCAGTGGGTTTGAAACAGGGTCGACTCAGAATCGTGAGGACAAATGAATAGCTACTTGAATAAATAAATAGTGGCTCTGTTCTAGAAAGTTGACAAAGAAACATAAAACAGTCACTTGGTCAGTATGGTTCGATTGTGGGCTGACGCTTAGAAGTTTTTATGTTATTGATGTTATATAATCAGTAGTTTGTGCTAAGCTAGTGTCATTTATACTTGTAAAAATTTTTATAAGAGATAATGAAGTCGTATTTAACTAAATATTTCAAATCTGTTAATAATATATAATAGTTTTCTTTTTCCTTAGAAATGTTTCGAAGGGACGAAGGTTATTGTGGATGTCGGAGTAGAAGATAGGTGGCAACCTTTGATTTTTAGATTGCAAATCCTCACTTCACACACCCTTTGACCTTTACCCCTTATAGGTCTTCCTAAAACTACGAAACCAATAATTGCCATAAACAAACTTTCAAATATAAATAAAACCTTAGTAGTAAGCTGATCAAAGCCTTAATTGACGGGAAAAATACTTATAAAATCCTACAGCATAAAGTCAAAGTTTGCGTAAATTTGTTTATTGGGTTTGATGACAAAATAATGTTTTTTAAATACAATTTAGCGGTACTTAGTATATCCCCTTAGGTGGGCGTGTAGAGACCGCGAGAAAAGGTGTTTTCGCAGTTTTTATAGCAAAACTTTTTTTGGTAAAAATAAATAAAATATTTCTCTAGTAGGGACATACAGGATACCCTTGACAGATATTTAGGAACTATTTATATCACCATGTAAAGAAAATTAAACTAAACGTTGCGACTGGAAGAATATTCTTTTTATTTTGGCCAAAAGAAAGTTTTTGCTGTAAAAACTGCTAAGCCACTGAAATTTTCTCACGTTATCTACATCCCCACCTTAAGTTCAACTGTGTCATCTTTCCACTTTTTTTTCGACATCTCTGAGAGAAAGTATTGTGACCGTTAAATAATCTAACTCAAGATTTTGATAAAATGTCGACGTTTCATGATACCTTAAAAATTCACAATGCCGTTTGTCATTCTGCCTCTTGGGCCTGGGCCGAAACTATTTTACCAATTGGGCTAAAACTTGGTATCTGGGGTTTTCATTAGGTCCTCCACAAGGGGTTTTTAGAATTCGATAGCTAGCCCCCAATTTAAGGGTTGTTTACTGAAGCGGAAAAAAGGGAAAAATCAATTTTCTCAAAATTTGGTCTAACGATTTTGGTTAAATTTTGTATCTAGACACTGTTTATCACCATAAACAAGATTGAAAATAGCATTTTTTTTCCCATAAAAATGACCTTGAGGGTACTTTACATAAAGGATTTTTTTAATTTTATCATTTCTCCGTAACCATTTGAGATCCGAAATAACTTATCATTTTAAAGTTGTAGTAAGCCTCTTATTAAAGATAAAAATCTTTTATTTGAAATATATTTTTATAAATCCAATTAATTCTGAGCTATAGGCAAATATCTATATATTTATATTGAAAACAAATTTGGTTCTTATGCTCTTTGGTGGATAAAGATATTTATTTATCTTTAATTAATTTTTCTGTAACAGTGTTTCTAGTTCCTAATACCAAATAAGTAATTAACCGTGTATATTATTTAATTTATGATCTTTGGTGAAGTGTTTTTTACAACCATATAGTGATCTATTATTTCTTCACACAAATCTTACGAGTTTTTAGTAAATGTCTATTTTAAGACAAAATCGTGATAAAATTTGTGCGGTGCACTGTACTATTTTTTTCCCGCCACCTTTTAGTACTCGTTCGGATTGTACGAATACATTAACTACGCTGTGGTATGGATAACTAAGGTAGAATTTTGAGGAAATATATCCGAATTTGTCTAGAGGGAGTAGGAGAAACTATTTATGAAAAATCAACCTCATAACATCTACAATTACAGAACAACTTACTACAATAAAAGTGATGTTTCTTTTCGTAATATTGTGATAAAGAATTATTAAAGATGTGATTTTTGGTAAGGTTACTGAAATTAAAAAAATAGTCCTTGGATAATACCTAGAAATCAAAAATAAAGAGAGATTCGTCAGTAACGGGTATTTCGTAACTAAACTCCCTGTCGGATCCACTTTTTTTTCCTAAATGGTTTCTCACACTCCCTACACTTAAAGTTAGAAACATTCCCTAAAAATTCTACCTTCCTCGTCCTTAACCCATTCGCAAGAAATATACACACATCCCGTGTGTGTATTACGATACGATGCACTACATTAGAGTTTCTCTTGCATGGTGCAACCTTATAGAATCTCTGTTCCTTGACTCCGTGGCAACCATCCTGCTCTTTCTTGTAATCAGCGCAGACATCTCGAATAGAAGTGTTCCGTTCTACCTTGGCGCACACACACACATACACACATATAATGGCGGAGATTTGACGGCATGTGTGTCATTACTTCGCTACTTGTGACAATCGGATTATATTGTTGGGCTCGTCATTACCTTTCCGCGAGATACACGTTTGACAACTATTCAGTTGAAGGTTAATTTGGTTTCGTTGATTTCCCTCTGATGAGCATGACAATGGTGCTGATTGGAGGGACAAATAAAATGTAATATCGGGATTTAGATACGTACACTCCGTTTACAATGAAAGGTGGCATCTTACATTAAGGTAGGGATGTAGGGGACGCGAGAAAAGGACAGTGTTCTTTTCAGTTTTCTCAAAGCATTTTTTTATCCCTAATAATTAAGCTATCTATCCAGAAAAAACATAAGGTTTTAACTTTATTGACATGGTGATATCAACAGTTGTTGAATATATGTCGTGAGCATAGTAAAATTAGATTAAAAAACTTTTTAAATTAAGATAAAAATTATGTAATTGATTTCCAGGACACCCTTGACAAATATTCAACAAATGTTGAGGTCACCATGTGAAGAAAATTGCACTAAACTTTGCTACTGGAGAAATATTTTATTTATTTTGGCCAAAAAAGTTTTGTCGTAAAAATTGTAAAGACACTGCCCTTAACTCACGTTCCCTACATCTCCACCTTAAGCCGGTTTAAAATAAGCAACACCCAACCTAACAACTCCTAACCTTCAAATGGTAGACGCATGGAGGGCTAGGTTTGGCTATCTTATATTTAAGAGCGTGCATCACATGACCATCATTTCTATGATACAGTCGGCTCGAAATCGTAAATTTACATGAAACCGATTGCACTTGGACACATACAATTAAGAAACATACTCTCAACCTTCCGGGGGGG
>CABFWO010000338.1:142724-170921 GCA_902155825.1 Timema genevievae
GGGGGGCGGGGTTCTGGGCTCCTTTTGCCAGCTTGAATCTTTCAACATTGGGCTTCGCTAGGTGTAAAGGCTGGGTGATGATAGGACTAACCGCAGAGACCCTAGTGGTGAAGGACTCAAGCTGCCAAAAGAAGCGCAACCATTTTAACCTGGAGGTTGAGTGTCTAGGTATATCATATGTCTGTGCACTCGGATAATTTCTGATTAAACATTAATGAAGGTAAAGAATTAATAAATGTTCCTAATGAAAACATTGTTGAAATATTAAATAATATTTGGATAAAAACTTCATTTAAAAGGCCGTTTTTGACAATTTTAGAATGGCTTCACGGCTAAACATTGTGCACAAATATTCATTCTGTCTTAAGAAACTTTGTCGCTTTGTCCCCCATCTTCACCTAGGAAAATTTCGAGTAATCATTCAAATACGAATGCACTGCACACGTTTCTGGCATATCTTGGTCTACTATGATACAAGCTCTTAAAAACAGACAAACGAAATATAATGATTAACTAAAACAATCGTTTTGGTGTATTTAAGGTTTTTAAGTTGCCACTACACCATCTTATAGGCCTATACTTATAAGGATGAGAAGTCCTACGCTAGTTCGGGGGTCGAATCTTTCCAAGCCACACGCAACGGTATACTGTCACGTGGTGGACCGATTATCTGGACACAACGAAGGAAACAAACAGTTAAACGGTTTTGAGAGTGATACTGATTTCCTTTCTTTAAACGACAATGATTTTTAGAATACCTTAAAATAAACAACAACTTCTATTCGCCTAATACATGCCATATGCATAACATATGGTTTAATATAAATTGAAATTAAAAATTTAATAAATAATTGCAATATTAATTAATAAATCAACTGATATTAAATGTTATTTTGATATAATAAATAAAGTAAAATCAAATTTATCTGAATTATTCTTATAATATTAAAATTACTAGTGTTTCATACACCAACATTTAGAAACACACGCTAATAGGTTTATTCCTTATAATACATTCAGTCAAAAAAAAATTTCTAAAACAAACCCTATAGAAATTTTAATGAGTCTTGGAAAAGGAACTTTCCTTTAATCTCTCATCAAACTCTTGAAAAGAAATTTCAATCATGTTATCATTCATGCTAAATATATAAATTGGGTACGGTAAATTAAACTTTAGAATAGACCCGCTTAGGTGGTTGTATGCTCTTAGGCGTAACTCTTACGATAGACTGGACTGTCAATCACTTGGAAATAGAAGTTAGAATCCAGTTCGGGTGTACTGAGGGTGATTTTTTTTTCCCTAAAAGAAAAAAAAACCTCCCTCCACGAAAATTCGGGTAAGCCTTCTGTTAATTCAAACCTCCTTATACCTAACACATTAACGTAATTACTACACATGAGTACAGCCCGAACGGGTATTATGATGCGGTGACCAAAAAAACTTTCCAATTAAATCCTTTGGGGATATATATGATAGAAAACTGGGACACGTTGCAGAAGTATAGAAATCCAGCATTATTTAAGAAGAAGTTTGATATTATGGATATTGTTTTCAACAAAATGTAGGCAAAAATTATCAATAGGTTTCTAGACATTAAAAAATTTTAAATTTTGAGTTTGAGGTTAAAAAAATTCACCCACGCATTATGGAAAATTGTGTAGGTACTTATGAGATTAAGACAAAAGGTTGGAAGATAAATGTAGCCTCTCTCTACCAAACAAGTATTGTTTTTAGGCTCACAACAGAAAATTTTAAGATAATATAGAATTGTTTTGTTGGGTTTGATGTAAGTCATCATGAATTTTTCAAACAGGGCTATGGCCTAAATTATTGTGAAAACAATATTAAAATATATTAAACCACTTCATAAATAATACGAGATATCTAAACATCTCCAACTCTCCCAACGCTCTACCATGTGGCCCTCTTAGGCAACCTTGTAAAAGGTTGATAAGAATTTTAAGGTGATGTCACACTAATTTGAGAAAAAGTATAAATAAATAAAGACCAACGGTATGAAATAAATTTTTTGTAAATGTTTGGAAAAGGTTTTTTTTCCTCCCCTCTCTTTTCCACGTACGTATTTATTACAAGCTTCTAAAAGCAAAATAGCCAACTCCAATAGGACCAACCTTTTTAATGATCCGAATAAAGCTGTCAGCGGGTGTTGTTAATTGTGTGTGAAAGCCCCGCCATTCCTGATAGTCCTCATCTCCATTTCAAAGAGCTTCAAAGAGAGAGATGGGAGGCAGAGCAGCCTGACACTAGACTCCCTCTCCCTCTTCACCCTACCCCCTTCTATTGCCGGGGATATGGCCACTTCTTGGAGGATCGAGGTGAGAGGGATGAATGTGCTCCTCATTCCTCAATTATTGTGAATTTATTCCAACAGGCACCGTTCGGACTTTTCATAAGTTTACAAGCAAACCATCCCAATGGTCAGAATGGTCGACCATAAGTCTATAGCAGTTTTACCAAAAGTCGTGTGCTCCCTTTCCGGGGCTATTGCCCAAATAAAGACGTAAGATTTAAAAAAAATTAACCCTCAACTAATTTGAATAATTCTACCATGGAAAAGATATCCAGCTTTTTTTATTTTTCGTCGCGTCTCACTACCTGTTCGGATGTGAACTAATTACAGTCAACTAACGTAGGAATGTTGGTAACTGACAACTGGTAAAAGCTACCAGATACATTTCTCAAACATATGTTATGCTAGACCATATGTTGATTTTCTGTCACTTTTGACAGTCAAAACTTTCACAACAAAAACTTGTTTTCAAACAACTTTTTCTTTAAGAGTTTTTTTACATTATTTATATAAACTTACGTAAATAAACATTTGGATTTTTCTGTTTTGAGGAAGCGGCGTCTATAGTTCTCTTAAAAATTATTTACAAACGAGCGGTTCTAAAGGGCTGCCTTTTGTTCCCTATTCATAAAGATAGCGAACCTGACAAAATGAGTGTGGTTTATGACATCATACCAACCGTATTCACTTGTGTTCATGCGCATGTGTATATAAATTTAAAAAAGTTTTATTTTAAAACCAAAGTTTTGTATGGCATTTTCTCTACGTTACAATATATATATAATTTATGGTGGCCAGTTATAAGAAGATACAAGTATGGATATAATACTTTTTTATTTATTATTTCATACACTCTCATATATCTTGTTGCCACAATCACGAAACAAAATATAATAATATGTACATTTATTAATATTTGTTGTTCTTTCAAATAGTTACAAAAAAAGCCAATTATGCAGTAATCCTTAGGGATGTATTAGTAAAGATGTTTGAACACTTTTGGTTGATAATATAGTATTAAGAAAATACTAATTATTTCCATATTAATGAGTTTAAATCAAAATTAATTATGAAAATCCTCTGCTAACAGTCAGTTATAACCACTCCTATGCTGGATATATGATTATTGAATTATGGCTGGGAAACGTTGAATTTAGAGGAACTATATACACATTATAGTATAGGGAGAGGGAAAAATTATGTAGGAAAAAAAACCGCGCTCAGTTCACCCAACCAGGATATGAACCGCGATCTCAACATCGGCAGTACAATTTATTGTGAGAGTAATGCCATAGACCATTCGACGGCCGAAGTGTGTCTCCAGTTTTTTAAATGAAACGAATGAGATTTAAATACATTAAGTTGTAAAATTTTGACTTCAGTTAATTTTTTATTCTTAATCGATTATATTTATATGCAGTCTTTTGAGTGATGAAGGGTTGAGGGATATTTGGGGTGGAGGATAGAAGAATTAGGGGAAGCATCTATGAATGGTGTCCGTCTGATCTTCTCAAGGTATAAAAATGTTTACAGACCTCATTCAAAGATTCTTTTGTGTGATATGGCTTCAGTTATAACTAAGAAGGTTTAATTATGAAATGTCTCTTAATAAATGGCTCCTTTTCCTGTCCTATTTTTTTTCATCATGGAGTAATACTTTGAAAGAGACTCATGTATTCATAAAATAAACGTTGGAACACTATAAAGTATGTTTTATAATGGTGGAAAAAGTGATGCTGTAATAATATTGTATTGTTCTTTGAACGTTAATATTGCCTGATAAAGACTAAAAAATATTCTCTTTTTGTTCACCGAATTTGTTCATTCAAAAAGTGCTTTTAAAAATTTTAGGATCCTTTTATATAAAAAAAAGCTGTAATTATTAGAAAAAAAAGTCCTCTTTAGAATTTGAAGAAAAAGTATAAGGTTTGATTTTTCCTATTAATTCAAAATGCTTTTAGTTACAAATTTAACAAGTAATTCGGTGGGGGAAGTATGAGTAAATTTGTATTGAATATCGATGTTTAAATATTATTTGTGATATTGGGAATTTCCCTTTCACAGTGATATATTAAGGTCTCGGGGACTGAGTGCTATGTCTGTGCTAGAATTTATTAAGTTGGTAAGCCGTGTGCGGATCTAGTCTGACGGTCCAGAAAGTGCACGTTAAATGTCTCGGAAAAAAATATATTTGTTAAACATAGCTTTATAAATCGACTAATTATATAAAAACTCTGCTTAGATATTGACTTAAATATATAACAGACACAATATCCAGACGTCCTCCTTCTACCCAATTGTGGCAACACTGTATTTGGATTTAACTTGCCTTGTCCTTAACACATTAGTGTAGTTTGTAGTCTACATATGCGTACAGCCTGAACGACGCTGTGAAAATAAAATACTAACACACGTGTTTGCCCTTACTAGAATAAAACTTGGGACCATTAGTTGACCGGACAGATTTTCTACATACTCAACTTAAGGTGAGGATGTAGGGTACGCGAGAAAAGGGTAGTGGGGTTTTTTTTTGCAGTTTTTATAACAAAACTTGTTTTTGGACCAAAAATAAAATAATTGTTTCCTAGACACATAGAATTTAATTTTATTCCCAATGGTGATATCAACAGTCGTTGAATATCTGTCAAGCGTGTCCTGAAATTTAATTACAGCTTTCTCTCTTCATTTAAAAAGTATCTCATTTAATGCCGCCATGATCATTACAGATATTTAATTAATGTTGGTATCAACATGGAAGAAAACTAAGATCGTTTCTACTGGAGCAATATTTTATTTATTTTGTCTAACTAAATATTTTAATAAATACTGCAAAAACACTTGCCTTTAACTCGTATTCCCTGCCTTATAGGGGGCTTCCCAGGTAGCTGAAATATTTCCAATAAGGCATTATGTTTACGGCAAATATGAATAAAACTAGCAATAAACCATTAGTTTGATGTTGACTGGAATACACACAAAACTATTTTCTATGACCCTATATACATTGACTTATAATTATAGTTAAAAATTTAAAATTTCCCACTATGAATAGTTCAAAAATCCACATATTTCGGTGATCTGCGGTTTCATCAATACCTATGAAAAACCAATAATAATATACACATTCCCACATGTTCTAAGGCAGGGATGGGCAAACTACAGCCCGTGGGCCTGCGTGTTCAATCCGGCCTGCAGGGATTAATAATTAAAATGTGTTGCGTTGTAAAGGAGACCTGTTTTAAACACCACAAAACTGTATTTTTATAAGACCATGCCAAAATCATATTTTCCCAACTTGGTAAATCATGTCTGAAAATACATGGTAGCATTTGCATCCTCATATTCATGTGACTAAGTGTTTTCAACCATGAAACTTAGGAAAATTGATCTTAGAAACCAACTTAGGCCTACTGATTAGTATCTGTCTTCCCTTTTGAGAATCACCTCCTCACCATTTAACCAGATTATGTAAAAATGTTGATAGCTCATTCACATACTAAACACTAAGGTATTAATGATTGTTTCACATTCTCAATGTATTTAAAATTATTCATGTCACTCTATTATGTATGTTTATCATTCATTTTTAAATTAATTTGGAAGAAAAATTAACAAATACAACTCTTTGGCCTGCAATTTTTTGTTTTGGCCCTTCTGTAAGTAAGTTTGCACATCCATGGTCTAAGGCGTCACTTTCGTGCTAGACTTGACTGCCGATAACAGGGAGATTGGGGTTCAAATCCCGGCCCAGTGTACCGATGGTGGTTTTCCAAAATGGTTTTCCACCCCACCTTCACTCAAATGCGAGTACACCACCTCTAAATTCAACCTACCTCATCCATAACGCAGTGGAGTAATTAGTACATATGCGTATAGGCTGAACCGGTAGTAAGAAATGGTGCTAATTTTTTTAAATAGTAAAATGTTATCAATTTTGGCAACAATTTATTTTCCTCTTAAAGACTTTCCTATGAAAATTTGACCATACTGCCTCAATTTAATGAGCTATATTTTTCCCTACTTGGAGTATCCAACAAATAATATTGATTGAAATATATTAAGAGGGAAAGGATATAAGCATAATATAGTAAAGTCACTATTAGGGGTCATCAGAGGAAAAGTAAAGAAAGAGCCAGTTTAGGACAGGATAGAGAAGATACGACTAAGGTGGTATGGCCATGTGAGAAGAATGGAGGGGGAAAGGATGGATAGGAGGATGTTGGATATGGGAGGTGGGGAGGTAGGAGGCCTAGAGGAAGACCATGGAACAGATGGGAGTAAGGAGGAGTGTGGAGGAAAGAGGATAGGATTGGGCCAAGGTGGAGGAAGAGAGGTGGTGGGAGGTAAGGAGGCGGTGGAGAGGCTTATGTTCCAAACAGACCCAGCCAATGACTGGAAGCCATTCATGATGATGATGAGGGGTCATCCATAAACCACGTAACGTGGTTGAAAGGGGGGGAAGGGTTTGGCTCCAATGTTTATATGGTGTTACATGGGGGTAAGATAGGTAGATCACGGTATTATGTAGCACAGACCTACCTAAATTATGATGTTGAAAAAAATAATATTGTTCATGTTTTAATCTGTATATTTTATCTGCTTATTCTATATTTATTAATAAAATAAATATTGTGTGTATATGTGTGTGTTTGTCATGAAAATTGCTCGATATCTACCCCAAACAGAGGGTTGAAATTTTAAAATTAGTAGCCTCTGTGCACAAATAATATATGTACCTCGAAACAGAAATTTTAAAACTGGGATTTTATTTACTAAATTAATTAAAAACTGGGGCGTAAAAAATCAAATTAAGACTTTTTTCTATCTGTTTGAAGGCAAGAAAAGTATTTGCCATGGGTAACCACGCAATGTCTGCTAGTTATTTAATAAATATATTTATATATAACTTCCGAATATGTACGGTGTTGAAAATGAAATGTTTATCATAAATTGTCAATTGAAATAAATACATTCTTCACTCTCGATGTAAAAAGTTACGTAGCATAATTTGGAGGGAGGAGGGGTCAGTCTAAATGTCTACTTGGTGTTACATGGTGTGGGGGGTGGGGTTAAACACAGGATTACGTGGTTCATGGATGATCCCTTATAGCATTTTTCTCATATTGGAAAGGACTCACTTTAATTTATTCAAAGCTTTTTGGAGCACTATTTTGTTTTCGCAACACTTGATTAGATACGTCCAAATAAACACGAGTCACGCAAGTTAGCCTAATAGCGTTTTCCCAACGTCATCGCCAGATCCGCTAATCAATATTCCACTCATAACTGTACAATTTTACATTTACAAATTATTTAATGACGTGTTACTAATCAGTCGATCAACCAGAACATAAAACCGCTGATTGTCATAGACCAGTTTTTGTTTGCATGCTAATCATGCTGGCAACTAATTATGTAGCCAATTCTTCTCCAACTTGATCACTTCATCAATTGATTGATTGGTCACGTATACCACTCAATATCTCGCGTTGGTGATTCCATGAATTGATTTTATATTGCCAAGCAATAATTCTATCTCATTTCAATGATAGCTTACAATCCAATTTTCAAAGGAAAAGTCTTTTAAAAAACACAAACACTTTGTTGCAATCAACAATTTATAAAATTTCACTATATTATTAATGTTATTAGATATGTACAGTACAGGGAAAGCGGAGCTTAAGAAGAAGTAGGATTTAATATGGGATGATTTGAAATAAAGAAGAAAGTTCTGGAGCTTAAGGCGGAGGACAATTTGCTTTGGCGGTCTAGGTTCACTGACAAAAGGAACGGGCCTGTCGTAAGGCATAATATATAATAATTTTTTTAAAACGTAAAAGCCATTTATTCCGAAATTTCGGATGATAAGAACAAACTTCAGTTCATATTAGTTCGGATTAATGAGGTTATGGTGTGTTGATATTTTTTATCACCACATACATATTACTAAATATTCAGGCTATACGCATATATGATAACTAATCTGATGAGGTAAGGATGAGGAAGGAAGCATTTTCGAGGTAATCTACCCCCATTTGCGTGGAAGGAGATCGGGAAACAATTTTAGAAAAAACCACCCAACTATACCCAACCGGGATTCGAACCACAATCTCTCCTTGTTCAAAAGACTAGTCTTAACACAAGAGTGAAACATACGTATCCCATGCTGCCAAATCGGCTGCTGCAATACGAATCCCGATAACCGGTGTACCAATAATAGGCGTTCTACTGTATATGTATTTTTATAAAAGCTTCTCCCTAACAAACTCCTAATGTATTTAATGTAACACCTAAAATTGCAATATTTGTTATACCTTTCAGTTTTCTTTAGACAACTATTGCCATTATCTTCTTAAGATGTTTAAAAAAATATATATTTAAGGTATTTAACATACAATTTCTGAATCGACTGATTATACAAGAACCTAAATTATAATCTAACTTAAATCTAGAACAGACACAACACCTAGGCCCCGACCATTATTTCGTCATTGAGAAAAGTGAAACCCACATTTCACCTATTATAAACTTTTCGGCCATGCTAGGAATCGAACCCGTAACTCTTATCTCAGTAGACAGATTCGCTACCGACTGATATAAGTTGTCGGACTTTTTAAGTTTAATAAGTATACGGCCCATTTTATTTCATAAGAGCTTAGTTGCGTAAAATGATGTTAACAGGAAGAAAACATTTGGTATTGGAATAATAAATTAAAATTATTGTACATTTTCTCTTTACATATATCCAAATCGAAGGTCAAGAAGACTAAACGTCAAGCTCTTATAGTCTGGTTTGAAGGAGATGAAGGTGTGGGGTTTCAAACTCCTGCCAGGTGTACTGAGGGAAAGGTCCGTGAAGTTGGCAGCACCACTAACGGCACAAATTATGAAACCTATGCCAATATTTAGTGCTGAATTTGTGCCACAAGAAATAGCCTCATGTTCAAATTAAGGAAGGTAGTTTAGAGGAAGTGCACCCACATTAGCGTGGAGTGTGTGTGTGTAAAATGGAGTAGATATGATAAATCATAATATGTTCTGAACAACATGGCTAAGATTCTTGCCCTCACAGTCAGCGGCAATCAGTATATCATGAGGCTGACACCTTTTAAGCCATGCGACAGCTGATGAGGCTGACACCTTTTAAGCCATGCGACATCTGATGCAGATAGCCCCTCTCTTTCAAATAAGCTTCTAGCCTTATCTGATGTCACTGCCTATGTTACACATTTGAGAAACACGTACAGATATTTAGTGCTGAACTAGTTTTTTATGTGAATAGTTGGCATTTTAATATTTTTCGTGAAAATGACAGAAAACTTTCGTTAGCTACCAGCAGCAGTTTAATACCACAAATTATGAAAAGGCTGCCAGTAATATTTGCTGAATTTGTTCTTCAAAACCCATTTTCATAGTTTGTGCTGCCTTAGTTTTCCATAAAACACTTTAATGTACTACCGCCTATCACTACTACTTGTGTAACCCAAATAAAAAAATCTTTAATACAGGTCAATGGATAATATTTACTATTACTTAGGTTGTGCTACATAAATAAATCAGTTTTATAAATTGTGCCATCATTGGTTTTGGAGAAAAGAAGAACAAAACTGCTAAGTGAAACATGCAGCACCAACATTTTAAAACTACAAATTATATTAACAACACTGGCGTCACAAATTAATAAGAAAATATAAATATGACTTGTATAGTTGTGATAATATTCTTAATTATTTAAAATGTCATGAAAATATTATTGCTTAATATATCAGTATTAGCTCACATTTTCTTATGTGTAAGATTGTGGCTGTGTATATATAATGTGTGTGTGTGTGTGTGTGTGTGTGTGTGTGTGTGTCCAGTGTGGTGTTTACACAAGCTGCACGAGTCGACATATTCATACAAAGGAACTGTTGATAAATGCCTTAGGGGTGGCTAGAGGGTGAGGCAGAGAAACAGATTAGTCACTAACTCTTGTCAAGCCTTCGAGAGATCTCATGTACCCCAAAAGGATGTTTGATCTATTTTATTTACAAACCCTTTTCAATTTTAAGATATACTTTTGGGATGTAACTCTCACAATAGACTGAGCCACCAATGTTGGGGAAATCAGGGTTTGAATCTCAGTCAGGTGTATTGAGGGGGTTTGTTTCTAAATAATTGTTTCACAATATCCCCCAACGCAAATTCGGGTACACTTCCTATAAATTCAACCTCTCTCATTCTTAAAACACTAGCGCAACTTGCAGGACCCACATAGGCCTACGCATATAACCCGAACGCGGTGCTGATAGTAAAATAATAATAATAATTATTATCTTCATTTTAATTTCCTTTATTATAGTGGTGGCCAACAGTCACAAGAGCTATATAACATCCGCTTCGGTGGTCACGGGGTCTAACGCGCTAATCTCGTGTTGGGCTAGACTGCCGAAGACGGGGATATTGGGGTTCGATCCCAGTCGGGTGCACTGAGGGTTTTTTCCCTAAAAAAATTCCACTCTCCCTCCAAGCAAATGCGGGTACACTTCATCTAAATCAAGCCTTCCTATTTCCTAGCAAATTAGTGTAATTAGTGCATAGGCGTATAACCTGAACAGGTAGTACATAGGACGTGGTTCTAAAAAAAGTTACATAACAGGCCATCACTGAGTAATACACAAGTATGACATAGAAGTAGAACTGCATAAGAATATAAAATAAACAATTATAGGTAACTAGAGATATATGAGACGGAAAATTTTGTAATTATTATGTCTGTAAAATAATTTCAACTGATTAAATGGATAATAATAATAACAGTAATAATAATTAGTGGTGGTGATAGTAGTAGTAGTATTAGTAAAGAAACACCTGCTTGGGTGGCCGCACGGTCTAACGCACTACTCTCGCAATAGACTAAACTGCCGATGACAGGGAAATCGGAGTCCGATCCTGGTCGGGTATCCTGAGGACGGTTTTCCTAAATGGTTTTCCACTTTCAAACCACGCAAATGCGGGTGCAATTCCTTTAAATTCAAACTTCCTCATCCCTAACACATTGGCGTATTAGTACATAAGCGTATAAGCCGAACGGGTGGTAAGATATGGTGATTAAAAAGTATTAAAGAAACAAATGAATGATAGACTTTGTAGACACGTTATGTTCATAAATCATACTCTAAATTTTGGTCATCAATAAGTTAACTAAAATAATTTTAAGGTTGACCCGACATTTTCTCCCCCCCCCCCTCTATCCTCCGTGCTTCCTATCTACCCCTCTCCCACCCCCAATCCTCGCCTTCTTTTAACACACTCGTCTCCTAACACACTATATTTTGAAGTATAATAGGCTCAAAGTGTCACCTTTTAAACCCCCAACCACAAGCCGCCACTGAAGTAAATTTTCATCTCTATAATGATAACTAAATAATGGTGCATTACAATCATAAAAAAACACAGTAAGAAGAAGAATAATGTAAATTTAGAACATGTACTGAGTGAATTGATGATAAGAGAGCTCCTTTAATAATAATAATAATAATAATAATAATAATAATAATAATAATAATAACAACAACAAATACTCAATCTGTTATCGTTAATGGGATGTATGCAACTGTCCAAAATCCTTCAGGTGACACAAATCGGTGACGCAGGCCGCATGCGGCCCGTAGTTTCCTGCTGATCTAGATCATGACCTTCAAGCTCCTTCTCCTCGCAGTTAAGAAAAATTAATCAATATACATTCTTACAATATCCCCATGGAAACCGCATCCGTCGAGTATGTTTCATAATCTATACTAAAAATTGGAAATACTAGCACGTACAAAGTACCCTCTAAATCATTTTCCCGAGAAAATGAGATACGCCAATTTGTTAGTAATATTATATTGTACCAAAATATGAATTTTAATCAAAATCGTTAAAGCGAATCACAATAGAATAGTTTTTTTCTCTTTTCATCCTTAAGTAAACTACTATTAGTTTTTTTAGGGGTAAGTTAGATGTTTAACTTTAAAAGAAAACGTTGTGTGACCTTATGAAACCCCCAAGACACCAAGTCAATATTATCACTGTGCATAATTTCAGCTTTCTAGGTAATTTAGGGGATTCTTAATTATGTGGAAATACACAAAACATTAGGAAATTATATGTAGAGATACATTACCAAACCGTGTGTATTTTAATTAATTAAAATAAAAATCATTTTTAAAGCATACATTTTTGATATTAATTAACCAATCTATATATAATTTTAACGCACTATTAAATTTTGGTAAAACTTTACTGTACAACAGTAAAATCAGTGTGAAGTCTTAAAAGGAATCCGCGAAGGGACATGCGATGCGGACTTCCAGTGTTAAAAGGTTTCCCACCCTTGGGTTAAACATTCACTCAAAGACAGAGATGTTTAGTCAGCATAATGTTTTGAAAGGGGAATGAGAAATGCAGCGGCCTTCGAGGAGGGAATTACAGCGTGAAGCTACAAAGTTTTTAGGTGTTTGATTGAAAATTATCTTGGCACAAATTTTTAAGGATAGAATATTCTTGTGGCACAAATTCAGCTCTAAATATTGGTATAGGTCTCATCATTTGTGCCGCTATGGGTGCTGCCTGCAACACCCACTGTTTTTTGGCGTTTTCACGAAAACTACTGCGGCACAAATTGTGGGGATAGGATATTCTTGTGGCACAAATTCAGCACTAAATATTGGCATAGGTTTCAGAATTTGTGCCGTTATGGGTGCTGCCAGCAGCACCCACTGTTTTTTGGTGTTTTCACGAAAACTATGGTGGCACAAATTATGGGAATAGGATATTTTTGTGGCACAAATTCAACACTAAATATTGGCATAGGTTTCAGAATTTGTGCCGTTATGGGTGCTGCTACGTGAAGTTGGCAGCACCCAGAGCTTTTTGCGTTTTCACGAAAACAATGGCGGCACAAATTATGGGGATAGAATATTCTTGTGGCACAAATTCAGCACTAAATATTGGCATAGGTTTCATAATTTGTGCCGTTAGTGGTGCTGCCAACTTCACGGACCTCTGAGGGCAGTGCTTTGATACAAAACGTAATCTACATCATTGGAGCGAATTTCGAGAAAATTTCTTTTTCTCAATTTTTCCCCCTTCAGCAAACTATTCTTAATCTTAGGGTTGGATATCTAATTCCGAAAACTCCTTGAGGGAACCTTATGAAAAATCTAAATACCAACTCTTAGCCCAATCGATAAAATGGTTTCGGCTCTAAGCCAAGATATAGACAGACAGACAACACAATAAAGATTATTTTGGTTTCAGAGGGGTCACAAAACGTCGACATTATTTATCAAATCCCCGATTATTTTATTTTTTTACGATATCAATACTTCTTTCTCCGAGGGGTCGAGAGAAAGTAGAAATAATTGGTTTAAACATCTATTAATTTGTTTTAGGGTCGATTTACCCGTTTATAAATTACACTTCAAAAGGACAAACTTTTTTTATTATTATTTCATTAATTCCCTGAATATTTGAGTTGGTCCGTTCTAAATTCGCTCTGTCATATTTGATGACACGTAACGAGAGTCCACTCGCTAGAAAGTCCCGTCACTCCTAAATGAAAGCTTATTGACAGTTGCGGAAACACAGCATCCCTTCCCCCGAACCCCTCTTCACCGGCCTACTGGTGTTCACGCCGATGCGCACATTTGTCATCAAGCTCGGATTCTGGGTATTGCTATACGGGATTTTTTAAAAGCATAAAATTATCATTATTTGTGGGTACAGGTTTCGGTTTTAGTTCCGGTTTATTTCTCTGCTAAGCTATACAATATTTAAGAATGATTATAAACGTAGCTGACGGTTACTAAAGTTACTAAACTTATTTAGTGTATTCATACGTCAAGTCATGTGATCTGCAGCTGTCGCGTTCGAAAGATAATATCAATACATTTATAACAACATTAAGAAACTAGAGGAATGTCAATGTTTATCACAAAATTATATTTTAGTATTTTCTAAAAATAAGTTTTCCTATCAGAACTATAATAAAGCGCACGATATTTTGCATATACTTAAATATATTGTTTAAGGTGGCAGCGTAGGGGGCTCACTAAACAAACAAAAATAGGCCAAAATAAATACAATTATACTCCAGTATAAAAACATTAGAATTTTATTTTCTTAGCACGGTGATATCAACAGTTCTTGAATTTCTTTAAAGGGTGTCCTGAAATTTAATGACAACTTTTTCTCTTCATTTAATTTGTTTTCACCTAATGCCGCTTTATTATTATTATTATTATTATTATTATTATTATTATTATTATTACCGCGTCTTACTACCTGTTCGGGTTATACGCACTTACGCTAATGTGCAATGGTAGGGTGATTGTGAGATGAAATGGAGGACCTACAGTTTAACGTGGAATCCGAACCACGGTGGAGGCCTGGCATTCCACACATTTGCAAATTGTGATTAATACACTTCTTGTCAGAGGTGAAGGAAGGGTTTGACAATCAGATAAATCTGTACCGGGACCGAGGATTGAGGCCCGGACCCCCAGCACAG
Organism: Timema genevievae; assembly: GCA_902155825.1. Taxonomy (NCBI): domain Eukaryota; kingdom Metazoa; phylum Arthropoda; class Insecta; order Phasmatodea; family Timematidae; genus Timema; species Timema genevievae. Next base: position 157,572 of record CABFWO010000338.1, read on the forward strand.
AAGTCTGACACCTTACCCCTAGACCGCCAGGTCACCTCAATGCCGCTATACTTATGACCAATATCTAAGAACTGTTAAAATCACCATGGGAATAATTTTTTTAGCACCACGTCTTACTACCCATTCGGGTTACACGCCTATGTACTAATTACACTAATATTTTAGGTATTAGAAAGTGTACCCACATTTGCGCGGAAAGAATGGAAAACCATTTAGTAAAACCACCCTCAGTACACCCAACCGGGATGGAACCCTAATCTACCCATCTTCATCAGTCTAGTATATTGCAAGAGTAGCGCCTAAGACCATGCGGCCACCGAAGCGGGTCAACCTTTAATTGATAAGCACTTAGAAGGTTGGCCTTTGTTGGTAAGACGCATATTTATGTCAATTATTATGTAAAATGGACAAAGTTCGAGTGATCTATATTAGTTATATTATATAATATTATTAGCATAAAGTACCCGGCTTTGTTAGAGCTCTAAATAGTCTAGGGGAAAAGTGGTAAAAGGTCAATCAAATCAAAAGATTTTTCAATATGGGTAATTAAAAATGATAAAAAATGTAAAAAGGATTATTATTTTAGTGAAAAAGGGGCAAGTAAGTTAAACAGTCATTATTTTTTGACAATTTTAGGTAACCCCTTTCAGCCCATTTACAGTTTTTGCACTATTAGCTCTCTTTTACCTATCAACTCTTTTTGCCCTGTAACTTTCACCCTTTTAATTCCGTTCATTTTTTTTATCTTTGTACCCCTTTTTATCTTTAGGCACAAAATGCCTAGTCTACCTCTTTTGGCCTTTTGGAAATTTATATACCCTTTCCCTCTTTTGTCCTTTTGTTACTTGCAGTTTTTGACCTTTTTTCCTTATAGCCCCTTATGCATATTTTACCCTTTTAATCCTTTGCACACATTTCACCCTCTTTCTCTATATTATATTATACTATACATTTTATTTTATTTATATTATAATATTAGATTTACTTTATATACTTTCTCACTTTTAGAACTTTAATATAAAATACCTGGTTTTTCGCGAATAAATATTTTAATGTAAAAAGAACAAAAAGGGTAAAAATTAAATCTAATCAAAAATTCTTTTAAAATGAGGGTAAGGAAAACAGGATAGAAAGAATTATAAGAGAAAAGTAAACAAAAAATTGTAGAAATTACAAAAAGTAAATCTATTAAAAATAAAAGCGATACAAAGGTTAAATGAGGCAAAAACAATATATGGAAAAGTATTTTTCTATAATAGTTGTATTAAATTTGAGATCTATCATTATCCGGGGTTAAATTTGGAAATTTGACATGTTTGGATGTCATTAGGATATTCGGGATTGACTCTTGAATTATATGTCAAATTTATATTTTATATAATAACAAAAAGTGTAATTTAAATTGGTCTTAGACATATTGAAGGAATCCCCCCCACCTCATATTTCTTATTCATAATTCATTTTGAAAAAGGATCGGACATTAATAGTTGTTGGGGTGGTTCTTATATCCGCCTGACATAGTTAATTCTTATATTACAATGAAAAATAATTTATTATTTAATTTAGAGAATTATTAAAAACCCACTTTCACCAACCCCCTTTATAAGTAGTAACTAATTAAAATGCATTTTTATTGGCGTAATCCCTATAGCTACTAACAGAGCTGTGTGTGATTCATTTATAAATTATATTAATGTTGTAAATAAAAGCTAAATATTGGAATCATTTGTCAAAAGTAGCTGCATAAAATATAAAAATCCAAACTTTTTTGTGTAAACATTGATAATAATTTACTATACCATTAGAATAATTTTATAGGTATTGATAAACACTATCAAATGTAACAGCTGAATATCACATGACTTGTTTTATGAATGCGTGAAAGTAGATCCATTAAATGTTTTAGCTGTCAGGTCCTTTCTATGAAAATTGGACAATAGATACTTGTTATTTTCAGCTGTAACATAATTTATGATTATCTACTTATTTTTAGTAAAAATGTTCTCAGAAACCAAACAAAACTGACTGGTTCTATAGCACTCAAGAAGTCAGGAGTATAAAAGACTTATAATTCACTTTACGTGATAAAACACTGTCACACTAGGCCTATACGGGATTCAAACACTGACACTTTGAAAAATTAAAACTATTTTCACCAGCCTCGGTGGCGTAGTTAGCCAACGTGCTAGTTTCTTGTTGAACTTGACTGCCGAGGACGGGGAGATTAAGGTTAGAATCTCGGTCGGGTGAACTGGGGTGGTTTTTTTCTAAATGATTTTACTCTCTCTCTCTTTCCATCTATCTATCTCTCTCTATCTCCATGCAAGTACGGGTTCACGTACTCTTAATTCAACATACCCTTTAGAGTAATTAGTACTTAAGTGTATAGCCCGAACGGGTAGTAAGACGCGGTAAAAAAAAAACTGTTTTCACATGGTCAAGAACACTAACCTATTACACTTTAAAAATCGTTTTCATATTAATCATGCTGAAAGGTAAACCAAAATGGAGGCTACTATAAATAATTTAATTTACTTTATTCTAAGCTATGAGTTAAATAAAACGTAACGTTGGATACACAGATTATGGCGTCAGTCTCTTTTAACCTATTTTTCTGGTGATGGGGAAGTATAGTTTCACATCCTGGCTGAACGTAATTGTACTGAGGGTTTTCTTTACCCCTCCAAGAAAAATGCAGATATGTTCCCTCTAAATTTTACTTTTCTCGTCCCTTTTTCATTAGAGTAAGCCCAAACTGATCGTAAGACCCGGCATATGTAAAAGGAATAAAAAATGTGTTATATTTTTACTAATCGATGAACACATGAGCTCATCCTGATTTTTTGCAAAATAATCTCAAAAATGATAAAGCAACCTTCTAGCAATCATGCGAAAAATAAAAAAAAACACAAATTTTAATGCCCAATGTGTAACCCAACTTGCATGCATATTAATAGGTTATTGAAGGCTACAAATTTGTAAATGTGAAGCATATCTCATCTATTCACATTTATCAATCATTGTCTCCTTATCTTCCCCCGTATATTTTACATACCGAACAATAAATCATGTTTTAATCACGTTCATCAATAAACATGCGATTATTAAATATGAACTCACCGCTCATGAATAGTAAATTTGTGTGATTGTGATACTGAATTTAAAAAAGATACATTATGACGTACCCATGATTGAATGTTGGAAAACAAAATTTTGCATCCTGCGTTTCATTTATATGACGTGTATGGAGTGTATAAACATTTGTTTTAGAATAATTTATATATATATATATATATATATATATTATTTGTGTGTTTCCATACATATTGTTTATAATATATTTTGTATTTTATTTTATATATAAGATATTCTATATTTATTTTTATACAAAATATATTTTACATATATTTTAAAAATATATTATATATTTAACTATGCATAATATACACAGAATATATTTTTATATGCAAAGTATTTATTTATTTCCATACCTGAGTAGTATCACTTTTAGTAGGAATCCGCTTCGGTAGCCGATGGTCTAAAGCGTCACTTTTACAATAGACTGGACTACCAATGATGGGGTGGCGGGGCTTTTAATCCCAGTGGGGTGTACTGAGGGTGGATTTCCCTTAATGGCTTCCCACTGTCCATCTCCACAAATGCAGGTACACTTCCATTAAATTCAGCCTTCCTCATCTCTGACATGCTAATGTAATTAATACATATGCGTGCAACCCGAATGGATAATAACACACGGTAGTAAAGAAAATAATAGGATAATATATTTTAGGGGTGATTGCCTGCCATAGAGGTATGTTTTTTGTTGTATATCTTTTCATTCGATCTACTGGTAATTTTTTCTTTATAGCACAGAGTATTACTACCCATTCTGGCTATAAGTCTACGTACTAATTACACTAATGTGTTAGGGATGAGGAAGGTTTAATTTAGATTAATAATACCCCCATTTGCGTAAGAGGAGAATGGAGAACCATTTAGGAAAAAAACACTCAGTACACCCGACCGTGATTGAACCTTGATCTCCCCGTCTTCGGCAGTCTGGTTTATTGCGAGAGTAGCGCCTTAGACCACGCGGCCACCAAGGTGGATTACTGGCAATTGATTTGAAATAAAACTATTCATTATGTCTCCAAAATTAGTTTAGGTTGTCATTTATTGCATCAAACTTTGCAAATTAAATAATTAAATGAACACTTTAGTATGTACCTATTGTGGAAACATATTCAATCAGATTTTTCTAGTTAAATTTATTATTTATATGCGCCGTACCTTTCTGCTCGTCTGAGAATTGAGCGATTTAACTACGTTCATATAATAAGTATGAGTAAAATAGAATTTAGATGGCATGTACTTCCATTTGCGTGGAAGAGAGTGCGGAGGAACGATTTAGGAATAAAACCCTTATAGTACACCGGACCAGGATTTGAACTCCGACCTTCCTGTCACTTATAAACCAGGCTAGACAAACTTGAGGTTTAAGGTTCGTGCCGGTTTATTTGAAATTAGTTTGTATTCAGTATTGGGTTAATATTTCACAGAAAGGAGCCATTATTTCAAAGTGTATTTTTAGGAAGTTATAATAAATTTATGAGGATATGTAAAGCCCTTTGTTAAACAAATTGTCAACCCGGTTTGTTCTAGATGTTAAAATAAACTTATCCTCTTGACTATTAAAATAAAATACATCTTTAAGTTCAAATAAATGAACTAAGAATGTATGTCATTATATTAGATGTAATTTTTAATCGATAAATTATTATTTTAAATAAGTGATTTAAAAAAAACCTGAACCTTCAGTTAATTTAAAAAAGTATTTATATGAAACAACATTAATATATATAATGTGTTATATCAACAGATTACTTTTAAATAACAGCTATAACTTAACAACCTTACAAGTTGGCAACAATAACTTTACCGAGTAAGAACTCTAACCTGAAAACAAAAGCATTTTTTTCATTTGTGTTGACCTGCTGCGTGAAAAATCTCCCGACACGAATCATGTCAACCCCGCCCCGTCCCCTCCCCTTCTTCTGCCGCCCTGCCTAACACAAACAATACACAGATATATCGACGGCAGAGACGCAATACCACATATCTGACCACGTTTCTTTCCTCCAAACAATGATCAAGCGCTACTGAATAAGGGGATGTGATATCGAAATAAAAGTATAGATATGAATAAAGTAGCAATAATTTTCCTACATCTCTGAGACATTAATATCCTCATTCGACTTGACTGCCATCGGTTGAGAGGTTGAAGAGTTTGGAGTTAGAATCCCGAGCGGGGTGCACTGAGGTTTTATTTTTTAAAAGCACTATGGTTATCCCATTATTTCCACACTTATGAGGGTATATATTATCTAAATTAATCTTCTCGTTTAAATGCGATCAGATGAAATAATCAATAAACATTGCGTTAGATTAAAAGTTTAAGGTGGATGTGTGGGAGATGCGAAAAAAGGTAAATGTTCTTTCAGTTTTTATATCAAAACATTATTTTGGTCAAAATAAATCAAATGTTTCTCCAGTAGAAACATAGAATTTAATTTCCGTCTTATGGGTGACCTCATCAGTTCTTGAATATCTGTCAAGGGTGTCCTGAAATTAACAACTTTTTTCCTTCATATAAAAAGTTCATCTAATTCCGCTATACCATACTCGTGACAAATATTTAACAGCTGTCGATATCATCATTAGAAGAAAATTAAATTCTTCGTTTCTATTGAGGCAATATTTGATTTATTTCAGTCAAAAAAAGTTTTGCTATAAAAATGAAAACACAATTTTTCCCAGGTCCCCTTCACACTCATATTAAACAAACGGTATGAACACAATCGTTCATACTTTTTCATTTAACAAATTGTAATTAGGAACAAATCTTTTGAAAATCGATTATTAGTTTCTTTTCCTGTGGTAAATCTTACGAAACGTACTTTTAGATATTAATTTTTAAATAAAATTGAATAGCTATTTTAAAACAAATGAGTTTTACAAAACTACTCTTAGTTTCAAAATAACTTTTTTCCTATAGATATGAACACATAATAGCTAAATATAAAATTTTAATCAAAACCATTAAACGGTTTCGCGTGTAGCCCTAAGGATGGACAAGAATTAAATGGGGAGAAATTTAAGATCCAATTTTGAGCTCGGCACATGGCAAAATCACTATTTTTTGCTCTCAACTTAACCTAAAGAATATATTTTATTTTTCCCCTTGGCATAATTGATCGTGAGAAATGCAGTATTTAGTTTGGTCGCCGTGTATATAGACATTTAGCCGCTATTTGGGAACAGAACGTTGCCCAGGGTATACCTTGGAGGTTGTCTACACGCCATACCCGCATTGAGATGATGTGATGATTGTGATTATGAAGGTGGGGAGGCAGTGGAAACCTTAAACCTAATTCAAGCTTAATTAACCAAACGATGCTGACTATAGGTACAGCTCTCCCTTAGGGAAAAATATCAATGATGCCGCCGGGAATCGAACCCGGGACCTCTAGATCTGTTGTTAGGGATACTGAAAATTTGACCAAAAGGTCTGGGACAAGGGTTATTAATGGGGTAGGACTGTGAAAGGTAATCTCCGTTAACCCTGAATGGTAACTTTTTAAGACAGGGTCTTAGTGTAATCATTATGGGTAAGGCTTCTACCTTTCAGGATAAACGAAGTGACTATACTGCTTCAACTTCAGTATATGTATCCTGTCCAATTAGATGAAATCATTTCAGTCTCTAATGTCGTATACTACTAACAAAACCTGAATGGATATTGAGTATTCATACGAAACAACCAACTCCAGCGTCATTAATGTTTTAGTACCCGAGTAATAGTACTAACCTATTACCCCAATTGTGGGTCATAGAAGGTTCTAGACTTGATATGGACTTCCAGCCATTCATCCACGGGAAAAAGGCTATATTAATTCACTTTTCATACGAGAGTATTCATCTCTTTTGAGAACCAATTAATTGCATGAGTTATCTGCAAGATTTTACGTATTTATTTGATTTGTTGTTAAATAGTTGAGTATTTTATTGACTTTGGAGGGTTTTAATTGATGTGGGGAACAGGTAATCGAAAACAATGTCATAAAAATTTCAGATATGTGAAATAATATGCCATCAAACCTATAAATATGAGAAAATGGTAGAAAAAGAACAAAAGTAAAAGTACTTCCTCCTGAGGAATATGACAAGTGGCATTGAAATAATTATCTTTTTTTTTTAAACTCCGTGGTTTAAGTCCGCGATCGAGCTAAATCGAATAAGGGTCCACTCCACCGTTAATGATTATACTAACATTTGCGGATAGAGGTGTAATGTGATCAGTACGACGAACCTTCCAGCCGTTAATATCAGTTTTATAGGCCAGGATCGCAACCTATTTATTTAAGTAGCTCCTCAACATTTAATATTGTGTATAGGATTTTAAGATAAAGATAGTAAGCTGAATAAAGTCAATAAAAATCACTAAATACTACCCTTTGTAACTTTAGATCAATTTCACTTTTATTTTTGTTTTTTGTCTCACTACAGGTCCTTTCCTTTTGTCAGTAAACTTAGACCACCAATGCGCCCTGTCCTCTGCCTCCTATTTGAGCTCCCAGAATTTTCTTCTTTCCTTCAAGTCACCCAATATTTGAATCCTCTTTCTTACTGAGGTCCTCTTTCCCGCAACCTTTCCTTCTATGACGTAGTGCAGAAGACAGTTCCTCTTAAGTATGTGCCCGATCCTGTTTACTTTGTACTGGAGAATCACATCCAAAATGGTTCTCTTATCATCCACTCTTCTTAGAACTTCTTCATTTGTCGCCCCATCTGGCCACCTGATCTTCTCAAGTTTTCTCCAGCACCATATTTTAAAGCTCTCCAAGAATTTGTTTACCATCTTATTTAGCGTCCAACTTTCTGCTCCATTCTATGCGTCAAATGTAGTATTTCATCAGTTTCTTCCTCAGTTCCAAACTCAGCTTGCTGGTAAGCAGTAACTTCATCTTGTTGAAAGCTTCGTTAGCCATGGTGATCCTCGACCTAATTTCATTGGTGCATAAGGCATCCTTTGTCAGCAAACCTCACACGTACTTGAACTTCTCTATGTTTTACAACTCCTTGTTTTCAATTTTGGTTTTCAGCGACTCTTCATTTTTTGAAGTCACCATCACTTTTGACATCTCAGTGTTGAGCTCCATGTCAATCCAAATCTTCTCTCTATCTCTACCGGAATGACCATCATTTCCTGCAACTCTTCTTTATTTTAAGCCAACAATGCTATATCATCTATCTATTTTATTATGTTGATGACGCGTCCTCCTATCCTGAAATTCCCACGTCCCTTCAGGGCTTCTCTGACTATCCACTTTCCATACAAGTTAAACAGACTGGGTGACAAACATCATCCCTGCCTCACCTAGGTTTTTTCCAAAATGGTTTCACACTCTCACTACCCGCAAAATTGGGTGCATTTTATAACTTATACCTTTTCATCCATATACCATTAGAGTAGTTAAAATGCGCGCATCCCGGACGGGTAATAAAACGCAATGTGAAAAAAAAATTCCGAATTATTCATGAAATCGCTCTTTTCTGTGGGGCATTTCCGTTTTTTTTCCCCTCACAATCTATGTTTGAGTAAAAGATGAAGTTCTACTTCATATTCATCACATGAAACAATATTTGTTCTAGGGGTACTTAGGGCGTTCTGCTTGTACACTGTTATTTTATCTTTAGGTAGTTTTTGCGCGTGAGGACCTTACTGCCAAGCCAGAGGAACGGTAAATCAAGACCGGCAAGAAAGTCTCAGGGTGGGGGTGAGGGGGGATGGAAGGGAGGGGTGGTTACTGCGAGTGAGGGAGAGGGGGGAGTGTCCACGACCGATAACCGCGTCGTTCATCTTTTACTTTCTTTCCTCCCTTTTTTTTTCCTTCTACTTTCTTCCATATGATGTGTCCGAAAACTGGGCAAAGATGTGTGGAGGACATGGGATAGTTTTTTTCTTTAGGCTTTCCTTTTCTCGTCACAATGTTGGTATATATGTTTCTTCCTTTATATAAAAAATATAGATACAGAGAGTGATATCATTATTTAGAAAGAGGATTTATGTCATTAAATGAATCAAAATTATTTGACACTCAAATATGTATTAAATAAATCTATCACCAGCTATTCAAGTTCATGAGATAAGAAATATACAATTTCCCACTAATTTTGATACAATATTAAACAACTTTTTTTATTTGTTGATTAATTTTCATTCATATACAAATTGGCTAGTTTTGTTTTTAAGTATTTCATGTCTTTATTTCGATTATTTTTATTTATATTGCATGTTATTTATGTATATTTTTATTGGTAATTTAAAGTGGTCTTTACTTTAAGAGGGTCGTCAAAATCCGTCATCATAACCAAGGGATAGAAAGTTATCACTACTTTAAAATTACAAATTATTACGCTATTGACGTTTATCATCCATATAACTAACGAGGCTTTTTCCAAATTAAATTGATAGATTTTTTGAAAATCCTATTTTAATAGTATTAATAATGAGAGTTGATAGTTGTGTATAATATGAAATCAGTAATTAAAAATAATACAATCATAAAAACATATGTAGCCTGTTAGTAATTGGTGAATAAAAGCAGGCTGTTGACTAATAAAAAATATAACATAATGAAATTAGATCATCAGCAATGTTGTGAGAACTTAAATTTCATAAATTGACTAAGACTATGACTACATTATAATATAACAATAAATTGTACAATCGTACGAACATAAAACAAATTAAGCGTTGGAAGACAAAATTGATTGAAAAGTGAGTACATATTTAATGTTTGACACATAAGTAAAATATTACTGACCAACCTTTTAACAATAATGATTCGGTATGCGTATTATCTAAGAAAAAGAGTGAGGTAAATAAAACTGATACTTTGAGAAATGTTTAGATTGTGTTGGAAAAATTAAATTGAGCAAAAAAATATATATTTTAAAAACTGAATTACCTTTCTCCTTGTAGTCCACTTACTTACCGTACCACTATTTACTAAAAGTCTATATATATTTTTTATAATATAATTATTTTTAATAGCTCTTTTCCTGTTAAACATCATTATAAATGTTTTGTTTAAAAGCGCTTTAGTTCTCTGAAGGCTTGGGAAAGGCGGCCTACTATACAAAACGCCGTAAAATTTCTAGAGTAGGCAAAACGCTGGACGTATCTGCCTAGCATAAAGTAAGACTCCACTAAAGACATTATTCTAGGCGCACTGACGAAAAAAGTTTCAACAATCTCTGAAGGCATTGAAATGCACTGTTGATGATCCGCAAAATTTAAATACAATTTTTATTGTAAAACGTAGTGTACGTCAACTGAAAGTAAAATATACCAACATGACTATTAAATGTTATGGCGCCATAGTTTGAGTAGTAAATAAAGTTTTAAAATTAACTGCCAGACTTCTGTGCTGAAGGTCCGGGGTTCAATCCTCAGTCCTGGCACAGATTTATCTGATTGCCAAACCCTTCCTTCACCTCTGACAAGATGTGTATTAATCACAACTTGTGAATGTGAGAAATGCCAGGTCTCTACCGTGGTTCGGATTCCACGTTAAACTGTAGGTCCTCCATTTCATCTCACAATCACCCTACCATTACACATTAGCGTAAGTGCGTATAACCCGAACGGGTAGTAAGACGCGATGCTAATAATAATAATAATAATAATAACTGAACACTTCTTTTTCTCTGGCGAGTTTACACAGTCACTATATAATATTAAGCTCATGAATACACTTACATGCTTTTTTAAACTACCTTTTTCTTGTTTCCGATTCCAGATAGACATAATATGCTTGCACGGACTATTTTATCTACAGCCTGATAGGAAGACTCATACAGGCCATTTATGCGAATAAACCAAATAGCTGTAGGTAATTTATAAAAAATGTTTTCATAAAAACTACTTGAATATTATAGAAATAATAAATTTGTGACCCTAGGGTTATTGTTATAGTTATCTAAGAATGTACCATATGGTTTTTGTTTCAGTTTTATATCTTTGAAACTCGCCGAATAAACCGTAAATTCACTAACACGGAAAATCTTATCTTGACCAGCCATGATGTCACAGCAGGCAACGCCCTTAAAAATATCAAATCAGTTCAGTTTCAAATAAGTTTAGCTCAAACTGTCACATTTTATAGATAGGGGTGAAGAGTATAGGGGGAAATATCTAGTCCTCCTTAAATAAATTGAAAATTATTTTTTGACTTTTAAGAATCAGAACTTCTACTACAATAAATGACGGTGGAGGTGTTGTGAATAATATTTTACTTCAAATAAACGGGTCGTTTAATAATGGACTGGCTTTCCCCTGGGGTTTGGCGTTGTCATATGACATTTATTTATCCCTTCATCCTTTTACAAATACATATTTATAGCTTTCCCCCTTCTCTCTGTGTGGTGATCATAGTAGTTCCTCTCCTAGCCACGACCCAACAATACGTGACAATATGAACTATATAAAATGATTTATCATTAATATTTTCACATAAAACAGCTACTAAAATAATACTACTAAGAATAAAACGTTAAAATGTGTAAATACTACCTTACACTAATCTGTATGTTAGACTTATAATATTATCAAAAATGTTGGTTTTTATTTAAAATGTCCCGCTCTCACAACTCAACGCTCACAATAAAACGAATGATTTGTTTAGAATTTTTTTAATTTTGCATCACAATTATGTATTAATAATCTTATTACTTTTCAATTTAATTTAACTATAAGCTCATAATTAATTCTTTGCTGGTGTCCAAGTATGAAGACAAACATGTACCTTACTCAATTAATGGTTTAGCCGGTCCCGTAGTATAGAGGTCAGCGCACCTGGCTTGAAACCTAAACATCGCCTGCTCGATTCCCAGCTGGTACCGTGAGTAATTTTCCCGAAAGGAGAATGATTCCAACGGTTACTAAGATTTGGTTAGTTAGTTTAAGAGTTTATACTGGCTTCACCCCGCCATATTCACTATTACCATCAACTCATCCCATTAGGACATAGAAAGAATCTCCACGGAAAAGGATGTACGATTAGTACATCCGGGCTTCTCCTGGGCAACGGTATATTAGTACCAGCTACTCGTTCCACAAACTGGGACAAGAGTGATGTAGTCCAGACTCTCATATTTATATATATACATAATGGTTATATATAATGGTATTATATATACATATATAATGGTTTTATCAGATTTTTTAAATAACTTTATCAAATCAAATTTATTTAAAAAAAATTCTAAGCAAATTCTGTTGAAAACATTGACTGGCAATTAAATCTTTAAACGCTTGAATATTCTTGAAATTACATTCTCCAAGGAATCGATACTCATGAAAATCAAAAAGGACTATTAAAAATTCATGTTTATTTTATCATGTAATGTATGCATAATAGTAATCCTATGTTTATCTGAAGTCCCGCTGAATTGTGTTCCCCCCCCACCCCATAAAGCCCACTTCCAACAGAACCTAAGCAATACAGACGTTAGAGCATTTGCGGCTAAAACATAGGTAATTGCCTTTAATCCCTGTGAAGTTAACTTTAAAATGTATTATATAAATTAATAAGAAGATACTTAATAAATTAATAGTTTTTTTTAACAAGTGCTTTAGTCAAGTGGGCTTTACATAACTTGGGATTTCACTCTGAACTATTTATGACACATGGTTTTGAACCGTTTGGATGCAGAAGTCCATCGCAACCAAAATTCAAGCCACAGTATCACATATTATACGAGAGCGTGACGTTTAATCCGCGGCCCTAACAACGTGGGTACAATTTTCAGAGTTGTTTTTGCATATGTCACCAGGGTCTGTCGGCTAAACATTCCTGGTCTCCTACTGACAGTGGCGGATATGGAACAGTCTTCTGAGTTTGGGGCACCATGTGGGTGTGGTTACGCCACCCCGATAAGATAATGTAATGATGATGATGATTATGTGGGGCCAGCAGAAGTCTTTAACCTATCTTATGCCTAATTAACCAACCATGTCAACCATAGGAAAAATAATTCCTCTTCAGGGAAAATGCCTATAGTACCACCGTGAATCGAACCCGGAATCTTATAATTAGTAATCAAGAATGCTAACCAGTAGACCCCTTCGTCTATTAACTCTATTTTTGGGCAGTTTAATCTCAACACCTTATTATTTTTATAACACCCCTTCTCTTGTTATTTTTCCGTACAAAATACCGTACACGAGCCACCAACTTCCCTCTCATCGTACAAGTCAACGCCCGTAGAAGTTGATTTTCCCCC
>CABFWO010000338.1:171117-187255 GCA_902155825.1 Timema genevievae
CCCCCCCCCGTGAGACCAAGAGCTAAAACTGAGTCTCGCGGGAGTGACGGACCGGAATAACTTCTGGCACTTCAACGCTCCCACGGGAGGTAAAGGTGTGTGTGTGTATGTCTGTGTGTGTGTGTGTGTGTGTGTATGTCTGTGTGTGTGTGTGTGAGAGAGAGACCGATACTACCCTGACAGATTTCTCAACAGTCATCTCTGCTTTACTCTCTTTCTCAGCGTCTCTCAAAATAACTTATCGTTGATTACACGGGATCATATCCGCTTCCATCAATATACATCGTGGCCAATAAAGTATTATGTCCTTATGACCGCTTTGTGTCCCGTTCACGGTGCTTCGTTAATGAGGGAGTGATAAGGGTTGGTACATGACTCCCCTCCAAAAAATCTTCTCAAATGGGACTCTCTTAGTGATTTAAATAAACAATGAATGATTTGTTAAGGAAATTAAAAATCTACGTTTGGAAAAATGCATAAATAATTAAGTTAGTATTTTTTATTTTTTTATATAAAGAGAAATTATTGTAATCGTTAACATTTTCTACTTCGAGCTTATAAATAATATTTACGTTTTATATGTCTCAGAACCCAAACAAAAAGGGGATGTTCAACTTATGCTTGTCCCCATGTGTATCTGTTTATCTCTGACCACATATCCGAAACGATTTGATGGTTTTTGTTCAAAATTTATATTTAGATGTTATATGGATGGCTATATCTAAGGTTTTTTAAAATTTTTTTAACCCTAGCCCTTAAATTAAGACAGTTTGATGATGAGCGATTTTTTTGAATTTAAAAGTTTTCGAAAATTATTTCAACGATTTTGTTTACAATATATACAATTCATACATTACATACAATACATTACAATGCATAAACTACAATATATATATATACATACATACACACATACCTAATCACGCCGTTTCCTTACGGGATAGGTAAGAAACCGTGCATATAACTAAAAAAAAACTCCGTACTTAAGCCATCCTCACTAACTTTATCCTCACTTCCCTATCTTCGCATAGTCCCTTTGCTTCAACACATCTATACACCGAGTCATACATGTTATTTTATCCTTAAATTTATTAACGTTTCAAGAATAGAATCATTGAAATAGACCCTCCCAAATAAAATTGTATAGTTCTTATACGGTTTTAAAATAAAAATTCCTTTATAGGTAATCTGCTGATGAATGATTTTTTTAAATTCATATTATTTCTAAAATGATTAACGATTTGGTTTAAAATTTATCAGACAAATAAAACTTTACACTTGTTTTTAGGTTGAGAAATTGTTTCAGGAAAATTTAGTGATGAGCATTTTTTTTTAAAATGATCTGGAAGATTTAGTTCAAATTGGATATTTGGAAATAATTTGTTTTTTCATGATAAATAGGAATATGTTTTTATTTTTACAAATTATAAATAATTTTAAAGTAATTTACAAATAACATATTTTTGAAAATTTGAAATTTGTTCAAAATATTTGACAGAGTATGTTTAAAATATTTAGTGAAGAGTGTTTAATGTAGTTAACAAGATGATACGTTTATTTTTCCGAGAAAAAAATTACTAATGGGCAGTTTACTTAAACATATTTTTTAAGATTTTGTTCCAAGCTAAAATACACTATGTGAGAAAGTTTGTGCTAGTGTGTCATGCTGTTTATTTATATGATATATAAAATGTATTCCTCTATTCATGTTATTCATTTGTAATAAAAGAAAATGTATAATTGAAAGTTAAAATGGGTTCGTTCTGTCTCCCCTTAGTAATTAATAGCTAGCGACGTTCGTTAGCCCATTTAAGGGTAAGAATAATGTGTGATAAAAGGATACCAGAGCTAATGTCAGTATTTTAAAAGTTTTTATGGCAAAAATATTTGTTGGTCAAAATAATTAAAATATTTCTTCGGTAGATGAGTAGTTTGATTTTCAACACATGGTAATATCAACCGTTCTTTAATATTTCTCATGAGTTTAGTAGCATTTGATGATAAACGTTTTAAATAAGGAGAAAATGTTTTCATCAAATTCAAAGATGCCCTTGGTGACAAATATTCAAGATATTTTGAGGTAACTAAACGTAGAAAATTAAATTTAAACGTGTCTACTCAAGCAAAAGTTTATTTGTGTCAAAAATAATATTATAAATACTGCAAAAATACTGGATTGAACTCGCTTTTCCTTTCATCCAACCTTTAACGTTATTAGTGTTTTAAGATAGTACTAACTATATTTTCTAAATATCTCCAAACACTCCACTACACTTTTTTTTGTATACAAACAATTAAAATGGAAAAATTAAGATAAATTTTATTAATAAATCACCAAGTGAATTTTCTATATGTTTATAACATAAATTATTTGGGTTTGACCAACATAATTGTGTCAACACATAATAGTCAATACAGGAGTTCCAATGGGTAGCGTAGCGACTGTCGCCTTGTTGACTGTTACTAGAGTTGGGTCGAATCCACTATTTTACGAATCCGAATCTCGAAACCAAATTTTTAATTTATCTTCGAAACCCGAATCTCGAATTCAAATATTGGAAAAAAATTATGAACATAAGAGGAAATATAATAGAATAATAGAAAATAAAAATAGTAACTAAATTTTAACATTCTTTCTTAGAATCCATTCATTGTAACATTAACACATTTTAGTTAAGTGTTAACACCACTGATATGGGGCCTGGTTGTTAGGTTCAACCCATTATATTGAAGGTGGTTTTTTTCGTTAAATATATGTATATAAATTTAACGGTTTTTCAAAATTGTTTTCCATTCTCCCTCCTCACAAATGCGAGAACACTTCCTATGAATATAACCCTTTTACTCCCCAAGACCGTTAACGTAATTAGTACATAATTGTGTAACCCAAACGGGTAGTAATACGCAGTACTAATAAAATAATGATATATAGACTTGTATAGTTAGGAAAGTAATAAAATCACAAAAAAAGATTAAATTATATTTTAATATAATTAATGTAATCAACAATAGATTATCTTTGTTTTTTATGACTGAATAGACATGGCAAACAATTAAATTTGGAATATTTTGACTATAATAAATGTGTACAATTTTAAAGAGTCAATGGTTTGAATTTGGACTCGAGATTCGAAAGAAAACTTATTATGATTCGAGAAATTTAGGATTCGACCCATCTGTATGGTAATATCATAATAAAGGCTAATCAACATTGGCCGCAAATGTACTTATTTTCTAAAAATTCTCATCCTATGAAAATTGTATTGTGTTTATGAAACGAGTTTGTGAATTTGCGGGAAGCGATCGAGTAAAAAAAAAAGAAGCAATTATTATATACTGTTGATTCGTGTCGTTTGACTTTCGGGTTCAAAATAATATCTACTTTCGTGTCCGATGGGAAAATGATATTCTTCGCTTTGTATGTATATTTGATAGTTAGATGGACATGATCTGGTTAGTGTAAAAGAGAAAAATATATATTAAATCTACGTTTAAAATTAGTTCCATATACAGTATATTAGGACAAGAGTGCTATTAGAGAATATTAACTTTTAAAACTTGTATCTCTCTCTCTCTAAAGATTAAACTACTTTACAAGACGTGATTTGTATTTTAAATATTATTGTATCTATTAAATTTTTATTTTTAGCTTGGGATATTCGACATGAGATTTTGTAAAGCTTCTGGTTATATAAGTGATCAATTTAAAAACTAGCTCAACTTCAGAGTATACTCAGCATCCCGACCTCCGCCCGTTATTTCTTTAGTGAGAAAGATAAAGCTCATACAGTATATACATTATTATTCTTGTTATTTTTTGCCTGAACCAGACTCTATTGTCAGTAGACTTAGCTAGGTAAACGCACTATTCACACAATAACTTTTTTAAATACAATGCATTTTTAATACGAAGCAAAGTATTTAAAATTCCTAGAGATAAGTTTGTATTTTAGTCTTAAAAAAATGTTTAGTTTCCGTTTGTAAGGTTAGTTCTTTTTAGAGAGACTATGTTCTTGCTGATTTGTCTATTTAAAATTATTTCCTCTGCCAGAACTGATTAGTGAGGTGTTCTACTCCAACTTCAGTGTATTGAGATGCTGGACGAGCCAAAGATGAAATAACCTATGTGTTCATCGATGTCAGTAGATATAGGTGATGGATGACTCAAAGATAGACTGACACACATGTTCTTCAAGGTCGGGGTGTTGAATCGCTATGGACTAACCCAAATGTTTTTCAGCGTCAGGGGATTATGGTGCTAGATAACCCAAAAATGGACTTGCACATATGTTCTTCAACGTAAGGGGGTTAAGGGTATTATAAACTAGCCCAAATATTCTTAAACGTCAACGGATTGAGGCGTTGGATGATCCAAAAATTAAATAACCCATGGTTCTTCAACGTCAGTGGATTGAGACGCTGGATGACCCAAAAATGAAATAACCCATGTGTTCTTCAACGTCAGTGGATTGAGACGCTGGATGACCCAAAAATTAAATAACCCATGTGTTCTTCAACGTCAGTGGATTGAGACGCTGGATGACCCAAAAATTAAATAACCCATGTGTCCTTCAACGTCAGGGCATTGAGGTGTTATGGACTAACCCAGATATTCTTCAACGTAAGTGGATTGAGGCAGTCTACAACCCAGTTACTGACCAGTTTCAGGCAGTGATTGTCCAAACGCAATTCTTGTGACAAAGCTAGTCAAGGAGAGTGTTTGGACATCATCGTTTGGGATAAGTCTTCGTCGGAATGATCTTCTGATGACACCACTCTGAGAAACATTTGAAACAACGCTATCAATTTTTTTACCTTCTCTGCTTTGGTGAACAATCTAAGGTACAATATATAAATAGTTAAAATGATTAGGGTAATATTATTATATCTGAAAAACACTTAGGTTTATCTATAAAAACTTTTGAAAAACATTTTAATAGTTAATAAGGAAGGATTAATATTATGAGTAAAAGAATTTAATTTTTAGTAAAGTTGAGAAACAACTTGGAACACTCAACCACACAACTTTTAACTCTGACCTAATGATGCCGTCGTGGTATTTAAACATGTAAAAGCTCAAAAAAAAGTTGCAGGGTTTGCAGCAATATCTAAGGAACAGGGAATTACAGATAAGGAAGGAATTCAATTTTTACGTATCTTTTTTCATTCTTTATATTTTCATTTCACAAATAATTCTGCTTTATTCCCAAAATAATACAAGACACGTAATATATGCATGTTTACATCATCTTATCATAAAACTGTTTTAATGCAATTTGACTCAAAAGTCCACAATTTTTAATATGTTTCAAACTTTTTAGATGTTTGTTATAATTGCAATGATTGTATCATATTTTTCATCATGAAACATTATAGCTTGTAATTATTATTACCAATTTTTTCATTTATGATTCAAATTATAGTGCCATTATTATTATTATATTACATCATATATTTATGTTTTTTCATGCTAAATTAACACAATCTCAACTTTACTAAAAATGGAATTCTATTACTAATAAATATAAACACTTTAACAAAGTTATTTTATGTATTTTTTTATTTCTAGGCACAACGTCTCAATACTCACGTATATACACCGATATGGTAGGGGTGAAAAAGGTATAACTTAGATAATATATCCCCACATTTGCGCGGAGGTAAAGTAGGAAACAGTTCAGGAAAAAGCCACCCTTAGTAAAGTCAACCAGGATTTGTTCCAAGATCTCCCATTCATCGGCATTCCAGTATATTGTGAGAGTGACGCCTTTAAGGCAGTGTGGGCAAACCTTTCCTGACTAGTGATCCAATCCGCATAGTGAAGCAAACATCGCGGGCCGCAATAAAAAAATTAAAAATATTAGAGGAAAAATCACTTTTAATGTGTGTTTAATTTACTCAGACGTGGTATAAACCGTCATCCTCGCATTAGACTAGATTTCTGATGGGAGGGGTTCGAATCCCGTTTGGGAGTACTGTGGGGGGTTTTCCCAAAAAAAGTTTTCCATCCTCCCTCCACGAAAAAGCGGGTATACTTCCTCTGAATTCAACCTTTCTCAACCCTAACTCATTAGCGTAATTAGTCTATATGCGTATCACCTGAACAGGTAGTAAGATAGACGTGGTGCTAAAATAATAATACCTAGAACCAGTATCCAAGTACAGGGCCTATTTTAACATATACAAGTATCATTTAATCATTTATGCTGTAAATTATTAATAGCCCAGTCATTTTAGGTGAACAAAAGGTTAAACATCAAACTAATTGTAAAATAAATAAAGTAAGGTTTTTTATACTTGGAATAATATCTCCAACAACATATCAAAAGTCTGGAAAAATCTAAGTATGGGAAAGCCACCATACTGGTCGCCATCTTGGATTTACTCTTGATATATATAAAATACATATATTGCTTCAATTAATTTCAAATATATATCAAATAGAAAGTTTTTTGAACCAGGAACGTTATTTTAAGCCATTTAAAAAAATGTTTACAAGTAATAAGCTTAAGAAAGGCATTTGGTTTGTTTAGGTCTTTTTTATTCATCATAAACCATACAGTTTCTTTTTATTTGTTACCGTTCTTAACGTTTATTTTTTTGTTTCAGGTGTTGATTATTGTGAGCTGATGTAATTATCATGGGTGAGAATGTAGTTGTGAAATGTGTCCTTTGTGACAAGAACTTATCTGATGAACAAACAGTGACATTACGAAGCAAAGGAAGTGAGAGAATAAACAAAGCAAGTGAGCCAAGAGGAAGTGATATACGAACTCCAAAAGGACAGTCCATTCATCCGAAATGTAGGAAAACATGGTGTAATCCAAGCAACATTGAAGCATTTAAAAGGACAAAACAAGCTACTAGTACTAGTAATGAACCTGTGCTTCGATCACAAGTGGAAAAATCTCAATTCAATAAGCATTGCCCGTTTTGTGGGCAGGAAGCCAAATTCGATGGCAGAAAGAGAGGGTGTGATGTTTCCCCAGTTTGAACTCATGCATTGCATGCTACTATAATTAATGTATGCACCAGTTGGGACGATGAATGAAGTAAACAAGTAATGGCAAGACTTGTATTTACTGAGAACCTTCCAGCCGAAGAAGCAGTTCACCACAATCAATGTAACGTAAAATTCAGAAATGGAAAAGCAATTTCAACAAGAAATGTGCCACAAAATGAAGCAACAAATAAAAAGCCGCAACTGAAAGGCCGAACACAACAGAACGAAAGAACAAATAGTGTTCTTACTGTCATACAATACCTCAAAAACAATTATGAAGACCAAATAACCATATGTGACTTAGTGAAAAGAATGGAAGCAACTCTGAAGTCTTCTGGTTCAGAATATCATGCATATTTTGAACAGTATATGAAACAGAAAGTTACAGAATTATTAGGTGATAATGTGATATTTACAAATTTGAAAGAAGTCATCCTTCTACTTGGTGGTCTACATACCGAGATGAGCTTTCTGGGATGTATAGGTCACCTCATGGTAAATTTGGTTTGAAAGAAATTTTGGAGCAGATATATGGCAGCAACGCAGTAATTCATATGCTTAGTGGGAAGGCTTTATCAAGAGCAAGAGGTCATGATGGTAGAGGCTGCTTTGAATATATTAGCAATAACAGAGGTATTGAAAATATCTTTGCCACGTCAATGGATAACTATTATCAGGCAGTTGGTGCTTCTGAACAAAGAGATGTTGTTGTCATTGCATACGACACTGATGCCCTGATACTCCTGTGTTTCTATGTTAAAATGGAGAGTAAAAAAGTAATATTCAAACCAGAACTAAAGTGTGGTGAAACCAACATTCGACAATTGAACATTCAAACTACAAAATCGTAACTGGGATTAAATGTCTGCAACGGCTTGCTTTTTATTCATGCCATTTTGGGGTGTGACACCACGTCACAATAGCTTGGGATTGGCAAAGGAAAAGGTATAACGAATATCAAGAAAAATACATAATTTATGGTGTATGCTGAAGTATCGAACAACGCAAACAGTCTGAAAGAATACATAATTACTGCCGGGGAAAATGCTATTGGAGAAAATACATATGATACCTTGGATAAACTACGATACATATTTTTAAGTACAAAGGTGGCTAGCAAAAATATGGTTCAAGTTGTTCAAGCCCAGTCACTTCCTTCGACTTCAGCTGCTGCTAAATTCCATAACTTACTGGTCTACTACCAAGTTCGGGATTGGAAAGGTAATACATCTATTCTACCTGAGGATTGGGGTTGGCAATTACAGGGTGGTAAACTCCTACCAATACTCACTGACCTTCAACCAGCCCCACCAGTTCTCCTCGATATCATAAGATGTAAATGCAAGACAGACTGTAGTACATCAAGGTGCTCATGCAGAAAACATGATTTGGAATGTTCATCAGCTTGCAGTGAATGTCACGGTATACTCTGCAGTAACAACATTATAGAAGATGTATACGACTATGTTGTTTGTGATGGAGAGTGATATTTGTTGAAAATGACAGTAGTGTTTTAATTGTGTTAGTAGATTTTCAAAGAGTGTACAGTAATTTAAACGATTTTCTACAAGTTTAACAAAGTTTTTTCAAACACTTATACCGTATCATTATAATGTTCATAACTTAACTACCTTTATTATTAACATTTTGTAATGAATGAAACATGATAGAAACAAAATTAGATGAAGTCTTTATATGATTCCTGGTTCAAAATAATTCTATTTGGTATATATTTGAAATTAATCGGAGCAATATATGCATTTTATAGATTTAGAGAGTAAATCCAAGATGGCGGCCAATATGTAGGCTTTCCCATACTTAGATTTTTCCAGACTTATGATGTGTTGTTGGGGATATTATTCCAAGACTAAAAATCCTTACTTTATTTCTTTTACAATTAGTTTGATGTTTTCAACTAAAATGACTAGACTATAAATAATTCAGATCGGGGCGATGCTTTTTTCTATCTTTTTTTTTTAATGTTTAAATTGGTGGATAAGAAGTAAACAGGCTACGGGGTGCACGCGATTCACGGGCTGTGAATTGTCCCACACTACCTTATGCCATTCGACCACCGATGAAGGTATTACTACTACTACTATTCTTCATTTACGTCACACATTCAATCCGAAGTATATGTACTGTACGTAAACCAACTTTGCACTGATGTACTTGTGAAACTTGACGCGCGTTAACTTTGATTGAATCCTGGGGTGTTGTTTAGAATGAGCTTAACAAACTTTGCCTGTAAGTATGAATAGTTATTCGATACCCCTCCTCACCAACAAGACTTGCCGGCTAATGACTTGGAGGAAGAGTATTTCAGTGTAGAGAGCTCAAGTTGATCAATACCTCACTCACAAAGACCACATCCCTAGACCAGAATTAACGCCCTGAGCGACTAAGTTCTGTATCTTTCTGTTGTTGACTTTGAAAACCACGTGATTATTCCTCGTAGTGCTGATAAACTTTTGATAGACGACTCGACTTTATTACAAAGGAATTCCCAATTTACAGTAAAAGTAATAGATATATTTACCTACGCCAGTGGCTACGCTGACAAAGACGTCAGTCTCGTCTTGTCCAGTTTTCCGTTGATTTATAGGTTGGGGTTGGAATCGTATCTATGTATATAGGCGTGGTTTTTTTTCCTAAATGGTTTCCTATCCAAAATTCACGTAAATATAGGTAATCTTTATATTAATTATAACAACATCATTCATTCCATAATTGTGTGAATAGGTGGATATCCCGGACGGGTAGTATGATGTAATGTAATGAAAATATTGGATCAATTTAAAGAAAAAAATTTAAAACAGTAAGGACAATCAATTATGTTTGAATAGTTAGTGTAAAGTAATAAAAAGGAATAAAAATTAATTTATTAGTACATTTTTGTATTTATTCGGGAGTTAAAGGAATCAATAGTAACACTATTGTATTTATTCGGGAGTTAAAGGAATTAATAGTAACACTATTGTTTTTATATAATGTTTTAACATAAACATAATAATACTTCATTTTATATTAAATTATTCTAGATTCTCGGTGATTAAATCAAAAGCATATCAGTTAAGATGAGAATGTAAGAGGCGAGACATGAGAAGTATTTTAAAAGTAAAATATTGTATTAGCCAAACTAAATAAAATATTTACCCATTATAAACGCAGAATTTAATTTTCTTTAGATGGTGAGATCAACAGTTGTTGAATATCTGCCATGAGCATAGCGGTATTAAAAGACAAACTATTTAAATGAAGATAAAAAGTTGTCATTAAATTCCAGGACACTGTTTACAGATATTCAACAACTGTTGATATCACCATACGAATGAAATTAAATTTTATGTCTTTACTAAAAACATATTTTATTTATTTTTACCAAATTAATGATTTTATATAAGAACTGCAAAAACGCATACCTTTTCTCGCGTCCCCTACGCTCCCACCTTAATGTTTTTCATTTGGTTGTTATTACCAAGTTAAGTATAGGATTATGACACATCTATTTTCTACAGCCCCTTAACCCCTTCTTACCCTCCTTCCTCCTAGCCGGCTAAATTCTAAGTCACCGCCAAGACGTTAAAGTGCAAAGTTATACCCTGAGTTTGGTTGGAAGAACTGTAGAGAAAATTCAAAGATATTTCTTTGTGGCCAACATTGGTAATATTGCATCATATTATTTCTGTTATTTTATAGATATTGATAATATCTATCAAAATGACAGCTGGAGATAGTATGACATAATGTGTGAATATATTAAAATTATTGTTTTATTAACTTTAGAATCTAACTTATACTGTTCTTCCAACCAAAATCATACTATAGCTATGCTGGATATTAGATAGGCTGATTTTAGAACGAGCGAGAAGTCTTAGTTAGTCTTAGGCCCAGTTTCATAGTCAGATTTAGTACGCCTCAAGTGCGGCGCTATACTAAATACAAGACGTCAGCTACCTGAAATTGAATGGAATGGGCCAGTTTCATATGCGAAACTGGCCCATTCCATTTTGGTCTAGGTAGGTGACGTCTTGTATTTAGTATCGACTCGCACTTTAGGCGTACTAAATCTGACTATGAAACTGGCCCTTAGTCTAATGTTACTTATAAATAGGGGGTAGAGTTTTCGAAAAAAAAATTTGGAAGAAGTGGGAGGAGTATTGAATATTTACAGTCCAATGCTGATAGTAAGAAACGTTTTTGACGGTTAAATAACTTACCATAATTATTCTAGTGTATTCTTACGTCAAGTCATATGATATTAAGATGTCTTTGTTGATAGACAGAATCTCTCTCTCTATATATAAATATATATATAAATAAATACATTTATATATATATAAATAAATACATATATATATATAAATTAATACATATATATATATATATATAAATATATAAATTAATACATTTATATATATAAATGTATTAATTTATATATATGTATAAATTAATACAAATATTATAGTATAATATTATCAGAGGTGACTGCAATAAAAGATGAGGATTTTAAATAGGTTCTTCATTCCAAAATCGTGCTATAGGTTAATTGTGGGACGGAAAAAATTCTGCTTATTGAATTAAGATTGGACCAGGAAAAAATTGGAAGAATATAAGGGTTTGAATTTTGTATTCCTATACGGACATATTGATAAGGTCTTATCCTTAAACTAAAATTATTTTATCTCACAAAATCAAGTGTTTATAATCCAACTTTAAACAGATAAATTTCAAACTCTGACATGAAAAAACCACTTTAAATTATCATACAGTCAATTCATCCATGTAGCACCATTTTTTTAAAATCTTTTGTGGCAGGGATACTGACGGATTAATTTAAGAAAGTGGGATGAGTTATTGAGCTTATATTAACCATGGTGATAAATTATATGTGGGATACATCTTTTTGTATACCTAGACGAAATTCAAACTTTGATATCCCCAATATTGTAAATTTCAATTTTTGGTGAAAGTGACTCCCTAAACGGTCCTATCACATCAGTGGGTATAACTATAAGCATAAATAAATAATTTTATTTATAAAGCAAATATAAAAAAATAAATGTTACCACACAATCGCCTACATACTTTCTAATAAGTCTATTAAACATTGTGACAAACTTTTCAAAAATTCAAATTCTTTAAGCCACAGACTTCTGTGCTAGGGGTCCGGGGTTCAATCCTCGGTACCGGCACAGATTTATCTGATTGCCAAACCCTTCCTTCACCTCTGACAAGGCGTGCATTAATCACAACTTTTGAATGTGTGGAATGCCAGGCCTCCACCGTGGTTCGGATTCCACGTTAGACTGTAGGTCCTCCATTTCATCTCACAATCACCCTACCATTACACATTAGCGTGTGGTGTACAACTCGAACGTGTAATAAGACGCTGTGCTAGTAATAATAATAATAATAATAATAATAATAATAATAATAATATTTTAATAATCTCCAAGAAACTATTAAATATATGTGTTTAAATATAAAAATGAACGTATATTCTTACTTATAATTTAAAACACTCCCCAGATACCAGATACTCATTTTGGACAAACACCGTATAACCATTAAAAAAAATTAAAATCTTCACAATTTCTCATCAGTAATCTATTTTTTCTTCTAAAAGAATGTACACAATGCTTTTTTTTAAAAAACACACATATAATATATCCATTTTAGACAAAATCGTTAAAGCCATTTTCGAAATATTTAGAATTTTCAAAAATCAATAATTAGTAAACTACTATATTAAACGAATTTTCCCCCGAAAAATAAGTATATAGTGTTACCTATCATGTCTAAAAATTCCTATACATCAATTTTAAACAAAATCATTAAATGCATTTTCGTAAAATTTTGAATTTTCAAAAATCACTCGTTAGTAAACTACCTTTGATTTAAGGCCTATAAATAAATTAAAATGTTTTAGGTATGACCATACAAAATCCAGATATCAAGTTTGAACAAAATCCATAAATCATTTTGGTTGTAACTACAAGTAAAGACAAACAGGCATACATAAATGGGAACAGACAGAATATTGTAAAATCCACATTTTTGGTTTGATGGACAGATAAAACGTAAAGGTTCATCATAATCGAAGGTCAAAGAACTTTCACGATTACAATAATTTCTCTTCGTATAGAAAAATAAATATAGAATGAAATACTTAAAACTTTACCGTGAGAAGAGAGGGGGTAGGGGGATAGGGGAGTGTGGGAGAAGGGCAAAGGGAAAGTAAACTAAAATTCGTAGATGATTTGTTATATTGTAGCTGGCACTTTAAGTAAAACATATCTAAGAGTAAATATTGTATCTCTTCTTCAAAGAATGCTTGCAAACAAAAAGAAAAAACACTTTATTTGTTATTCTGTTGTTTCATAATTTCATATCGATGTAAGATGTTTCTCTGTCTGTTTACATTGCTCTGTGAGATCCTTCCTTTTAGAATTACGGTATTGAAATGTCTACAATTTTACAACGCAGATGTCCGGTGAAAAGAGACAGAATTCAATATATTCAAATAATTCTCAAATAAAAAGAAATATATCGTATCCAGGAATTCATCGTAATAAATATGTGGAACCCTCATAGTTACCCAAAGCAGCATTTTTGTTGACATATTTGTATTCTCTTGATGAAATATATAATTCTTATGACATTTATAATTAATAATGTTTAGAAGCTGTTATTTTTAAATAGTTAAGTTCAGCGTCTTTTATTTTCACTTTTAATATAATAACAGTTATCTGTGTTTTTATTTCAAAAATTATTGTTTCACATGCTGTTATAATGAAACCCTATTCCATATCTCATTTGGTGTCGTGTACGCTTTAGATGCCGGGTTTGAGTCTTGAAGTGGCCGAATAGTAATCACTAGTGAAATTAGGATATCCCCTTTCAGAGACCTGTTTTATTGCCACAGTGTAGTGTCTTTTCTAGAATTAGGTTAGTTTGGAAGTCGTTTACTAAAATAATCGGTTAATTCAGAAAAATAAAAATTACAAATATTAAATAAAGGTCGTAAATAAAAAAAATGCCGATATTTTATTTTCTGAGTTTTTTATTTATTATTTATGATTGTTTGACAACTACAACTAACATTTTTAAGGAATGCGCTTCAAAACAACAAAAAGCTTAATGACTAAGCATAGAATTATTTTTTATCACTACGTGTTACTACCCGTTCGTATTATAAGCGTATAAACGTTTTACGTTAGTGAGTTGGGGGTGGGAAAAGTTTTAATTTGAAATGTACACTAGTTTGCGTAAAGGGAGAGTGGGAAAACGTTAATAAAAACCACTTTCATTACACCCAACCTGGATTCTAACCTCGATCTCCCTGTTATCCAGTGTACTGTGAAAGTGATGCCTTGAACCAAGGGTCACCAACCTTTTATGCCCTCTATCGACTTATAAAACTAACAAAGGTCCCGCGATAATCCAGAATTTCTACACTCAAATTTTGATTTTTTTTTTGTTTATACACTATATATATATATATATTAATTATATATATATATATGCCTAGTACTTTTTTCTTAAAATACTCATGTCCCCACCTTTCTAAACAAAAAGGTACATTTCCATATCAAGCTATTTAATTTCCTTGCCAATCCGTTTTGGTGGCCACATGGTCTAAGGCGTCACTGTAGCATCAGACTAGACTACTGATGATGGGGAGATCAAGGTTCGAATCTAGGTCGGGTGTACCGAGGATGGTATTTCCAAAATGTTCTTTCACTCTCCTTCCAAGCAAATTCTGGTACACTTCCTATGAATATAGCCCTCCTAACCCCTAAAACCATTCGCTTAATTAATACATAAGCGTATAACCAAAATGGGTAGTAAAACGCGGTTGTGAAAAAAAATCTTATAAGCTTATCATTCGCGATGAATGTGTAAGAACGAATTTATGTTGTAACATGTGAGAAAAGAGGGATGCCGTGTAATGAAATTAGGGGAAAAATTTTCAAAAAGGTTCCACAAAAACGGGTCTTACAAACAAGGCAATTCTTGACTTCCTGCTGATGTCTAAACTAAATTGGATCTGTGCATGACGAGATAAGATTTGGACACCCCAGGAAAGACCCCGGGAAAGCAGTGAATACGTGCGCCATCTGTAAGATATTAGTTTGTAATATGTAAATAAATAAACTTAGTAGTTTATTTTATCACCACGTCTTACTATGCCGTTCAGGTTATACTCATATATAATTACTCTTATGGGGTAGGGATGAGGAAGAATCTTTTTGGTGTTATTATACCCGCATTTGCGTGTAAGGAGAGAGGGAAACAATTTAGGTAAAATCACCCCTAGTAGACCTGACTGGTATTGGAACCCTGATCTCCCAGTCTTCAGTATAATTATTATAGGTATAATCTTGTGATTAAAAACAATAATGATTATTGAATTCGCCTTATTTCGCCAAGTGGATAGTGACTTTAGGGACGCACTGTATTTGCGAGAGTAAAGGGCGGGCTCGTTTTTAATGAGGATGCAATTTTTTTACGCAATCTACTGAAAATTCACATGAAATCGACCAGTTGCCCTACTTTAAACCATTTGACCCTGAAGCGATGTATACTTATGAATCTTATTTGATATTCTTCACAATATTCTCAATAACTTGGAGTTTGTAATATATATTTTTCTTCACAGACTCTTACCAAACATCGTGCCTATCTGAATTTAACCACGCTAATGAGATAAGGAGGAAAGGGCTTTAAATTTTTTTTAAACTTACCCGCATTTGTGTGGAAACCATTTAGGAAAGTACACCCTTAGTTGCTGGTATTACCTTCCAGTCACATGAAAACCAGACTAAGGCACTTAGATACTTATTCAATTGGGCTATAACTGATATTACAATGAATCAGCTTATCTAGTTCGTTGGCATGTTAAGCCATAATTTTTTGTCCAGAAAAGTTTCCAAAAGTTGAAACATTATGTTAACTATTTTATTAACTAATTTTAAACTTTTATATCAAACAAGTTTGAATTTTTTCTAACCATGCATTTTCTCTCTCTTGCTCTCGTTCCTCATTCCCCCCCCCCCCCCCCCCCCCCCCCCCCCCCCCCCCCCCCCCCCCCCCCCCCCCCCCTCCCCCCCCCCCCCCCCCCCCCCCCCC
>CABFWO010000338.1:187261-221037 GCA_902155825.1 Timema genevievae
CCCTCCCCAATCAGTGTTTAAAAAAATTGAAAGGTAATTAATAATCAAATAAACGATTACCTATATTAAAAACAACAAAATAATATTAGATTGTTGCATGCACCCCCTAAAAATTAGAGCCGTAATCAAATTGTTTTCAATTCAATTATGCATTTCTGAATAGGTTAGTAACTGTTCAGACACTTCCCCTAGTGAAGAGAGAGTTGAGAATCAGCTGGTAACTATACCTTTGGTGGTTCGTTCTACTTAATCACTCTATGGTGTTAGGAACTAGAAAGTTTATTGCCACACTTACAGCTTACTTACAAATCTATCTTGATGTAGTTCTATCCAGTCCACCTCATTACGCCCTGTCCTTACCTTAATGTAGTTCTATCTAGTCCAACCTCATTAAGCCCTGTCCTAATCTTAAAGTAGTTCTATCCAGTCCACCTCATTCTTCCCTGTCCCTATCTTAAAGTAGTTATATGCAGTCCACCTAAATCCGCCCTGTCCCTATCTTAAGGTAATTCTATCCAGTCCACCTCATTAGGCCCTGTCCCTATCTTGAGGTAGTTATATCCAGTCCACCTCATTCTGCCCTGTCCCTATCTTAAAGTAGTTCTACGCAGTCCACCTAATCCTGCCCTGTCCCTATCTTGAGGTAGTTCTATTCAGTCCACCTCATTCCACCCTGTCCCTATATTGAGGTAGTTCTATCCAGTCCACCTCATTACACCCTATCTCTTTCAGGTTCATTCTAGTGGTATCCTCTTATCTGCGTCTATGAAAATTTCATAAGGTTAGGTTACGCGAATTGACTCGGTTACGTCTTGGTATCGAGGGTTTACGACCAAGAGGTTTTGACCAAGGTGAGAGTACAAACACGATTTTGAGATATTTTTCTTAAACAATAATGGTGATTGGGTAAATTAGATCAAACAGCTGGTAGGTGAATTTATGTAATCCTACTAAATGTACTACAAATTGACGTAAAATCAGCTATTTAATTTTATTCTTGGTTAGATTGGGGCATATATTGACTAGTCCTAGTATTTACCCAACCTTTCAAGCTAAACATACCTTCCCAAAAATAACTTTAAAAAAAACATAATAAACTTCCAATTTAAAATTCTACCTAGTAAAAAAGATCATAAAAATGTTAGCCGCATGAAGAGCTGGTTGCAACCACAACTAGAGGAGTTTTTTTTTATATATTGTAAGTTTCCATCCCATCATTCTCATATGATAGCAATCCAACTAAATAGTATCTATTAAAACGTCTCTCTCAACGTATGGACGCTAAACAAATTGCTCTTGGCTTCGGACCTAACGATAAATGTCGCTACACTAATTCGCTTTATTGAAAAGCGGCAAAAAAAAAACCCAACAATAATCTAAAAAATAATATTCTTCTGCCAGCTATCTCGGTTATTGCTTTCCTCTCTTCAGGACCGTGTATTTTTACAAAGGCTCATTGGAAGACGAATTGGTCGAGCGGAAAAGTGATAACTTTCATGAAACATTTGTCTCACGCAGGAAATAATTGCGGAATGTTAACGCTCTAATTACTGTGATTTTTTTTCTTTTCTAAAAAAAAATTGCTCTACCTACGATACAACTGTTAAGGTATTGCCTTCAAGATGGCATAAAATGATTTATTGTTGGATTAAAATAAGAAGAGCCTGAGTAAACTTATGAAATAATGTTTCCCGTTCGGAAAATATACAAATCATCTAGATAATTTATTTTAATTTCAAGAAGAATTGCATTCAACACATTAGGGCCTATTTTAGATTTGCTTCATCAATTTTTACTTTCTCTCTATCTTACAGGTAGAGAAAGTATGGTGATCGTCAAAAAAATCGAACTCGAGATTTTGATGAATTTTGACGTTTCATGACTTCCTGAATCCGAAAAAGTGGTTTTTGAATTTCCGTCTGTCTGTCTGTCTGTCTGTCTGTACCTCCAACTAGAGCCTAAACTATTTTACCGATTGAGCTGAAACTTGATATCTAGGGTTTTCATAGGGTTGCCCCGAGGGGTTTTTGGAATTGGATATCTACCCCTAAAATTAAGGGTAGTTTACTGAAGGGAAAAAAGAGAAAAAGTCGATTTTCTCAAAATCGGCTCTAACGATTTTGATTAAATTTCATTTATGAACATTAATAAATATTCCAAACAAAATGGCTACTCTCAATATTTCGGCAAAATGGCTTTAAGGGCTCCGGTCTGATGCGTAAATTAACATTTTTTATAATAGCTCCGAAACTATTTGAGATATGAAATTACTTAGCATTACAAATATGTATATATATTTATAATACAGATATTTTATCCGAAACATATTTTTATAAAATCAATAACTTTCAATCTATACGCAATTATATGAATTTTTTAACTTTTTGGACATTAAAGTTTAAGTATTGCGACCGTAAAAAAAACTAACCTGAAATGTTGATGGATGTCGACGTCTCATGACCCCCCGAACCCTAAAAAATAGTCTTTGCAATGCCGTCTGTCTGTGTGTCTATAAAAACTTAAAATTAAGGGTAGTTTACTGAAGGGCGAAAAGAGAAAAATTTGGTTTTCTCAAAATCTGCTCAAACGATTTTGATTAAAATTCGTATCTAGGCGTTGATTAAGATTATAAATAAACTGGCTATTTTCATTTTCCTATGAAAATGATTTTTAGGGTACTTTACAGAAGCGTTAATTTCCGTATCTCCACAACTATTTGAGAAACTAAACAACTTATCATTGCAAAATTGTAGGACTATTAGAAATAAAAAACTTTTATTTGACATATATTTTTATAAAAGCAACAGTTTCTGAGATATTTGCAAATATATTAATACAATTTTGTGAGCTTTAGTTGTAAACATATACTACTTAAGTCTTAACGCAATAATTCTCCAATGCCATAGAGTAATTAAATATAAGTATCTAAAAAAGTATGTTATTTTTCCTTAAATCTCTTAGGAGAAATGTTTGCATAGCAATGATCTATCTCCATTTTAGACTCAATAGTCAATATTTACATTTTTTATTGGTCAAAATGTATAAATGAATAATTAAATATCAATGCGATGACTTGAAGATCTGCAACACCTTATAAAATGTTAAAATTTTAACCAAAAATCGAAATTTTAATACGAAGTGTTGACCCTTGTGGAAGACATTAAACTGTTTGAAATGTTCTTAGGTGGACAAAGATGCACCTCTTTTCTCATTGATTATATATCATTGTATATTATTTTATGCGTGTTCTTATGTGGAGTGGTGATGATACAATGTACATTATTCCGTTCAGAAATCTTACGAGTTTATAGAAAGAGAGAGAAAGTCTGTGCGGTGCTCCGTACCATTTATTTTTAACATGAGTAACGTGATGCTACTCTCAATGGTAGGCACGGCACAGGGGCTAAGGCGTCATCCTCGTCTGGAATGATTTTCCGGTAATAGAGATCAAGATTGTAATATCAGCCGGGTGTAATGAGGTGTTTTTTCCACCCTAAATTGACGTATTACTCTTTCTCCACGAAAATACGGATACTTTGCCTCTTCTACCTTACTCATCACTACCCAATTAGTATGGATATAAAGGTAGCCTGAATGGGTGGTAGAGCAATGGCTGACAAAAAATATAGTAATAAAATAAATAATAGGTTATCTTTTATAAAGCTTCGAAAATCGAATTTAAAAATAAACTTTAGAATAATTTGAATCTCAAAATATTTAAATCAAGTCATTAAAGACGCATAGGCCTATTCATAGGCTATTTTAATTAAATCGTGTTTGTTTTTAAATGTAAAATATGAAAAATTTATTGGATTGGTGTTTCCTGTGCGACAAAAATAACATTATAAATAACAACAAATTGTTATTGCTAAAAACAAGGCGACAGATAATCAAGTTGTTAAAAAAAAGAGTAGAATTTTTTCAAAATGATTTAATAAAAAAAGGTTCTAGATTTTCCTTGTGAACACTTTTAAATTTTGAAATTCTTCTTAGATGCATTTATAATGAAATAATATTTTTAAATGAAGGTCAACTGGAACAAAGCATGCGAGGATTTTTTAAAAATATCTTAGCACCGCGTTTCTTTAACCATTCAAGCTATGCGTATATTGTATCAATTAAGTAATAATGTTTTAAGGTTGAAGAGGGTTGAGTTTAGAGAAAATGTAAAAGTATTTTCGTGACGGAAGACTAGAAAACTATTTAGGAAAATATTTAGGAAAAAACCACCCTCAGTATACACCGACCAAGATTCAAACACTGATCTCCATGTCATCGGCAGTCCAGTCTACCGAGAGAGTGAAGCCTTAGACCAGGAATGGTAAATATATGGTTGGCATACACGATTTAGGTGGCACTCCAACATGAAAAAATAATCAAATAAAACTTTTCCCAGCATGGGATAATTTTTTGAAGTAAATAATATTTCAACAGCAATGTCATTTAATGTGACGTCATAGTGAACTTTGTGAAGTCAACGGCTAGAAGTCGTCTTGGCTCGCACTTAAGGGCATATTGTGTTTTGTCGAATACAACAAACTATGAAACAAATATAAATATCTTGGCTAGCAAAATACAACAACAAAAAATTTCAAACTAAAATGGAAATGGTTATGTAAGTTTATGAATTTTAATTTAGAAATATATAATATTAATTTATTTCCTGAAGGTGTTTCTTTCAATCTTTTTACTTTACACGATCACAATTATTATTGTCTAAGACACTTACTTTGACAATTTAATAAATTTTCCTTTTTTTAAAATGTAGGCATTATTAAACTATTTATAATTTGATTTTGTCTATTAGTTACATTTCATAATATTCAACAGGTTTATATTTTTAAATACCGATTTAAAACACAAGATTAGTTCAATATTCAACTAGTCCCTAGTGGGTAGCACTGGTGGCACAATGGTTGGAAAAATCTTACCATCCCTCCTTTCGACCATTCGACCACTGAAGCAGATACGATCATGTTCAAACGTTGTTAGACACTGCGCATGCGTATAACACAAGAACTTAGCTTGTACACGTAAAAAGTGAAGCAATCAGTTAAGGTAGGGGTGACCTGGTGGTCTAGGGGTAAGGTGTCAGACTTCTGTGCTGAGTGTCCGGGGTTCAATCCTCGGTCCCGGCACAGATTTATCTGAATGCCAAACCCTTCCTTCACCTCTGACAAGACGTGTATTAATCACAACTTGTGAATGTGAGGAATGCCAGGCCTCCACCGTGGTTCGGATTCCACGTTAAAAACTGTAGGTCCTCCATTTCATCTCACATTCACCCTACCATTACACATTAGCGTAAGTGCGTATAACCCGAACGGGTAGTGAGACGCGGTGCTAATAATAATAATAATAATAATAATAGTTAAGGTAGGGCTGCAGTGAACGAAGGAAAAGGTTAGTGTTTTGCAGTTTTTAGAGCCAAACTTTTTTTTTGTTTAAGAACAAAATAAATAACAAATATTGTGTCTATACAAACATAGAGTTTAATTTTCTTCACATAATGATATCAACAGTAGTTGAATATCTGTCAAGAGTGTTCTAGAATGTAATAAAAACTTTTTCTCTTCCTTTAAAAAGTATGTTATTTAATGTTTCTATGCTCAGAGAGAGTATTTATCATTAATTACATATTAATACAAGTTACATCAATACAAACAAGTTAAAAGTAAATAAAAATAACATACAAAAGATTAAATTTACAAATTAGTGCTATTGATTCATATTTCACTTTTATCATTGATGAAATGTGGGTTTATCCTTTCACATTGATAAAATTAACGCCCGGGGACTTGATGTTGTGCCTGTCCTAGTCTTAAATTAGATAATAAAGCATATGACGCTACGACAGGCCTAGCCAGCCGGTAGTGGAAAATATATGGCTTGAATAAAAAAAACGACCCAGACCTCAGTCTTGAAACAATAATGGATGTAAAAAGAAAAATAAATGGTACGGCTCACCGCACAGACTTTCTCTCTCTTTCTATAAACTCGTAAGATTTCTGAACGGAATAATATACATTGTATCATCACCACTCCACATAAGAACACGCATAAAATAATATACAATGATATAGAATCAATGAGAAAAGAGGCGCATCTTTGTCCACCTAAGAGCATTTCAAACAGTTTAATGTCTTCCACAAGGGTCAACACTTCGTATTAAAATTTCGATTTCTGGTTAAAATTTTAACATTTTATAAGGTGTTGCAGATCTTCAAGTCATCGCATTGATATTTAATTATTCATTTATACATTTTGACCAATAAAAAATGTAAATATTGACTATTGAGTCTAAAATGGAGATAGATCATTGCTATGCAAACATTTCTCCTAAGAGATTTAAGGAAAAATAACATACTTTTTTAGATACTTATATTTAATTACTCTATGGCATTGGAGAATTATTGCGTTAAGACTTAAGTAGTATATGTTTACAACTAAAGCTCACAAAATTGTATTAATATATTTGCAAATATCTCAGAAACTGTTGCTTTTATAAAAATATATGTCAAATAAAAGTTTTTTATTTCTAATAGTCCTACAATTTTGCAATGATAAGTTGTTTAGTTTCTCCAATAGTTGTGGAGATACGGAAATTAACGCTTCTGTAATGTACCCTAAAAATCATTTTCATAGGAAAATGAAAATAGCCAGTTTATTTATAATCTTAATCAACGCCTAGATACGAATTTTAATCAAAATCGTTTGAGCAGATTTTGAGAAAACCAAATTTTTCTCTTTTCGCCCTTCAGTAAACTACCCTTAATTTTAAGTTTTTATAGACACACAGACAGACGGCATTGCAAAGACTATTTTTTAGGGTTCGGGGGGTCATGAGACGTCGACATCCATCAACATTTCAGGTTAGTTTTTTTTTACGGTCGCAATACTTAAACTTTAATGTCCAAAAAGTTAAAAAAAATTCATATAATTGCGTATAGATTGAAAGTTATTGATTTTATAAAAATATGTTTCGGATAAAATATTTGTATTATAAATATATATACATATTTGTAATGCTAAGTAATTTCATATCTCAAATAGTTTCGGAGCTATTATAAAAAATGTTAATTAACGCGTCAGACCGGAGCCCTTAAAGCCATTTTGCCGAAATATTGAGGGTAGCCATTTTGTTTGGAATATTTATTAATGTTTATAAATGAAATTTAATCAAAATCGTTAGAGCCGGGGCAACCCTATGAAAACCCTAGATATCAAGTTTCAGGTCAATCGGTAAAATAGTTTAGGCTCTAGTTGGAGGTACAGACAGACAGACGGAAATTCAAAAACCACTTTTTCGGATTCAGGGAGTCATGAAACGTCAAAATTCATCAAAATCTCGAGTTCGATTTTTTTGACGATCACCATACTTTCTTTACCTGTAAGATAGAGAGAAAGTAAAAATTGCTAGTGACAGAACAGAAAATCTGGTACAATGTGCCTCTTAGTGTTCATACAAATAAATAAAATAAAACTGAAGTCGTTACATTTAGATATTAAATAAAGGTAAAGATATGTAAAATACATCAAAATAAATTTATCGTCATTTTACATAGCAATTGTACAAAATAGTTAACAGTGGTAAGGCTTACATAAATCCGTTCAACACCATGAAAACAAAGGAAGAAATTTTTACTAAATATCAAACTAGGTGATAATCTAAGATATATTATTGTGTTCTTACATGAAAGATAATTGTGAAACAGAATTTAGGGATAATTTTATATACATGATGAAACTGTTAGGTGTTGTTTCTATATTTACAAAAATAAGATCATAAAGGATTGATGCAAATTTGTGTTTTGGTGTCTAATATTTTTATTTATTGAGTTCCAAAGTTTAGCTACATTCCACCTAAAGCTTGATTTCATAATAGTGTTAGTTTTTGACACAATTAGTTTTTGAGTGGTCATGTTCCTAGTCGGTAAGCTTTGATTAACATAGTTAAAAGTTGAATAAGTAGAAGTATTTATACAATCAATAATATTATACATAAGTATTAGAACCGTATATTAGATTAGTTGTCTCATGACAGATATTCATCAACATCTGTTGATATCACCATGTGAAGAGAATTAAACTCTGTTTGAATAGAAGCAATATTCTTTTTATTTTGGTCAGCAAAAAATATTTTTTTATAAAAACCTGCAAAAACACTGACCTTTTCCAGCGTTCCCTGGATCTTCACCTTAACGCCTGTTGTTTCTTCCTTTCAGCAACATCTTTCCATTTGAAACGAAAAAAAAAAAAAGTCGAGGAAAATTTATCATAAGAAATATCTTCTTGCTCCGATTTAGTTGCTCCAACCTTTATATGAAAAAATGTATATATATATATATATATTTCGGCGAGAAACTATAATAGGAGTTTGAAAGAAATTCAGCGTTGTTGTTCAGCCATTGTGCTGCTGCAACTTAGTTTCTTTTTCTTTTTTTCCAACTTGTTCCTTTATTAGTTTTGAAGGACATCTACTGGGTATGCAGTGGGTGAGGGGAGAGATAGGAGTTTCCCAGCGCTAGACAAGGACTGTTATGGAAGTGAGGGTAGGGGTGTATTAGGGGGTGGCCCACTCACGCCTCCTCCTCCCCTCCCCCATCTAGAACAAGGGGATGGTTTGGAGATCAATAGTCGGACGTCTGGCTAGAATGTTACAGGGGTATAACCGTGTGTGTTTGGAATATCATCCCCCCCCCCCTTCAACCCCTCATCCTCATCTTGATCTGTGGCCAATGTGAGGTCATAACAACTTGGCTGAGAACGGATTAACCCGTCGACGATCCGAACTAATGCGCATCTGGGATCCGTTGATACGGTAAGGAGTAAGGAATCTGTTAACGCCTGCACCTTTTAAGAAAGCGATCAGAAGACGGACCATTTGAGTATCATCCGAACAATAAATATTTGAGGTGGTGTAAAAGGAAATGCGAGTTGGGGTTCTTTTTTTTTTTAGTTTTTACTCAATTTTTTTTGAAAATAGATCTAATATTTCTTCAATAGATAAGTTTATTTTCATTTTTTTATGTATATTAATCTTAACAGTTCTTGAATATCTGTCATGGGCATTTAGTAATATGAGCAGGACTTTCATCTCCCCTTCAGGTCAAATGACGCGATGCTCATTATGTATATGTATTAAAGATATAAAACTATATTCTATCCTTTAAATATAAATACATTCTCTGTACCAAAAAAGTTTGATACTCAATATTTGACAACGCGAGTCTCCATAGCTGTGTTTCTGATCCATCCCAGCGACCGATTAACTCACACGCAAATGTATGGAATCTGCCTTAAATTATAAATTATTTATGACCATGGGTGCGAGACGATTCTGAACAGTTCAGAGTGTTAATCCAATTTCTATAGGAAGGGCATTTTATAAAGTATAAACCTATTTATTGCTGCCAACATTAATATCATTTTACAATTTTATTGGTATTACCTTATAATTATGTATTGACCATATCTATCAAAGGTAACAGCTGCTTATTTCATGACTTGTCGTGTAGAGATATTGAATACCTCAAAGTAGATCTAGTAACTTTTCTAGATGTAAGAAAAGTCTCTTCCTATGTAAATCTGACTGTAATAATTGTGCATTGTTATGCTAAGCCAAAGTTTCTTGTTTCGGGTCATTTTACAAGGAGATATTCGTTGAAAAATCAATGAATTTTACTTAAATTACAAAGTTTTTTTTAAAGAATCAATGATGGAATAATCATTATAAAAAATGTTCAAGATATTCACCAATACGCTGAAATTTGTCAGTAGAAAGGCCCAACTGAGACCAAATTTGGTACAGGTTTCTTCCGAGATTTCTTGACAACTAAAATCGTGTAGATATATCAGCTGTTAAAGAATATTTGTTTCTTTACTAACGAGCATCTTGCATTTCAAATTATACTACAATTTGAAGTGTGCAAAGGGATATGCTTGTTTACCCTTCGTTTATCCTGAAAAGTTGCAAACTAACTTCACATTTTTCCACTATGGTACAGCTTATAAAATAGGGCCATAGTGTAGTCCATCAAGGTCAGACTTTACCCTTCAGAATATAAATGAAGTATACGTTTCACATTGCTTTCTACAATGTGTGTTTTATTAATTGTGTATTATATAATTTTATTGAGATATTTTTATAGAGTGTATTGGTTTGTATACTGTTATATTTTTGTATTACTACGTCTTGTGGATCGTAGCAATGATGACTGTACATTATCATGCTAAAATATATTTATAAACTTTTATTGGGAAAAGTTCTATTGAATGAGGCTTCACTCGACTTTCTACTAGTGGATGCCAAAAAGTAATGCCTCCTAATTTTTTTTTGCAAAGTAGTGGATTTATATATTTTAATAAAACTTTCTGGTACTTTAATGTTCAACTCTATTAAGTTTTTTCTACATAATCATCCTTGCGGTCAATACACGTTTGCCAAAGTTCTACTATTTGCATAATTCCATCACGATAGAATTTCACATATTGACGACTTAGCCACAACTTCAACTCTGATTTGACCTCGTCGGTCGACCCGAATTGATGTCCTCGAAGGTGTTTCTCAAGTTTTGGAAAGATATGAAGATCCGATGGAGCCAAGAATGGGCTGTTAAGTGGGTGATGCAAGACTGTGAAACCAAAGCGACAAATCTCCACAGTTGATCTCGCGCTGGTGTGAGGTCGAGCATTGTCGTGTGGAACGAGGGGCTGCTCCATGTGGAGACAAACTCTTCGAGGTTGTGCCTTCAGTTTTCTCAGCGTTTCACAGTAACTTCCAGAATTGATGAATGTGCCTCTAAGCATGAATTCTAAATGAACCTCACCTCTACCATCCTATATAACCGTCAGCATAACTCTACTCATTAACACTGCATTCTTGAATAATTTTTATGCAAGCGATTCTGTGTGACGGTACTCCATGTGCATTATTTTGTTCTCTGGCTCAAAATGATTCACCCAACTTTCATCCCCCGTGAAGATGCTATCCAGGAACTCATCGCCTCCACATCAATGGCGCAGCAAAAACTGTTGGATTTTGTCCACTCGCTTCTGTTTCATTTCGGGAGTTAGCATTCAAGGTACCCATCGCGCGCTCATCTTTCCAAAACACAGATCTGCAATCAATGCCTGGAATCGCTCAGCTGAAATTTCAGATTTTGTCCACCAGTTCTTGTCGATAAATACAGCGATTCTGTTTAGTGAGTTCATCAACAATATTCCGGTGAGCCTCTTTGTTAGAGGCTCGTGGCCTTACGTTACGTTGTTTTCATTCAAGTTGAGAGTGGTCCCTTCGAGCTTTCCCTCGTTAGCACGTGCGGCGGCTCAACGTTGAACAGTAGATATGTCTACATATTCCTAAATAAATAACCATCACTTGCCGATGAATGTCAATGGAAGGCACGTTTTCTTTAGTTAAGAACTCGATCACTGCACACTGTTTCATCCACAATTACATAATTGCGTTACACTCCTCCATGTTTACGAGCGTAATTCAGAGACTTCTAGCGGCAGAGGTTGGAAACTTGGCCTCGCGACGTGGGAAATACAAGATATTGGAACACATATTAGTTTGTAGTCCTACGCCTATTTATCTGATAATAACTAAATAGAAGGCATTTCTTTTCAGCACGCCCACGTAGTTAAATGTTTATTTGTTAAAAGTTTATAAGCTTTCAGAGTTTTCTTTGCTTAATTTTCCTAGTTAATTTTTCCCCTTCACGCCACGATGATAACCTTAGAACAACCCTTATATCAGCTTTTTATATATTTGTTGCATCATATCACCTAAGTAAGAATTGATTTATTATTTTTAACCAAAAAAAATTGTGTCCTGATATACAATCTTACACACATCATGATTTCCACGGTGATGTGAACAAATGATTGTACAACCGGGCCAATGCAAACACAGCAGAAAAGCTAGAATCGTGTTTTCATTGGAAGCTACTATTTTTGCCGATATTCTGGACAGCTAACCTTTAACACGAGTTTCGTTGGTCAAAATTGGTTCAACCATTGTATCGTAATTTCAATTTCCGGAAATGGGCTTATCAAGGAAAGAGCAAAGCGAGACCCTGTTTAACTTGATCATTTAAAATTTGGTCTATTTCACTGTTTGTCCTGATCTTTGTATGTTAACTGTCAAATTCGTGAGCATTCTTTGAGCCTAGATAGAAAGATAAATGTAAGTAGTTTTTCAAAACAGCTACCCATGGCAATATGGCAACCAAATGTTTTTAGTTTAATATATAATTTCAACTGATTTGAATTTATAATTCTAAGCAATCGTTCGTTTACCTAAGGTGTATTTTTTTAATATGCAGATCACGTAACTGACGCCTTAGA
The DNA here is from genome assembly GCA_902155825.1 of Timema genevievae. NCBI lineage: Eukaryota > Metazoa > Arthropoda > Insecta > Phasmatodea > Timematidae > Timema > Timema genevievae. The sequence goes on from CABFWO010000338.1 coordinate 199,613, forward strand.
ATACTTGAGCCATGGCTATTCTTTGTGACTATAATGTGTTATAAAACAAATTACTTATTTTCTGTCTTAGCTTACTCATCAAGGAAAATCATCAGCTTTAACTCCAATCAAAAAAATCACAGAAGATATTTAAACTAGAAATCCAAAGACCAATCTTAAGACTGTAGTAGTGACATAATTCTTAACAATGGAATTATCATTTTTGAATGGTAGGATTGAGGTTTACTGTTCACAGAAATACTAATGTATATATCTCATTATGCCTTTGAAGGGGAAATGTAACTTTTCAGACGCAAACAAACAGGCGTAAAAGGTTAAAGATTTTCATATCATCAAAATGTATTTATTCTTCTATTCATCTTTTCTAGCAGAATTTGTGCTAAACGCTTTTAAACCAACTTGATTCACACGTTTGTCCTCATAGCAGAGAGGACTGGGTTGGTAGGAGCGAGGCAGATCCTAAACGAATCAAGATCCACAGAAATGTTTCCACGCATAAGTTTGAGAACAAGTAAGAGCTATAGCTCATTTTGCTGGAGGTGGGAGTGTTGGGGATGCGAAAAAAGCCCAATAATTTTGGCAGTTTTTATGGTAAAACACTTTTATTCAAAATTAATCAAAAAATTATCCAGTAGAAAAACGGTTTAATTATATTCATACTGTTATATTAACAATTCTTGAATATCTATCATTGTGTCCTGGAATCTAATGACAACTTTTTCTCTTCATCTAATACAACTATGTTCATGATAGATATCCAACAACTTTTAAAATCATCAAGTAAACAAAATTAAGCCATGTTGCTAGTGGAAATTAATTTATAATGATTTTGATTAATCAAACTAAGGTAAACTTAAATTATGATTATTTTAAAATAGTGAGCTAAATTTAGAAATATTTATTAACACGTTTTACATTCTGAGATTTTAAAAATTAATTTAAAAGGATTTTGACTAGTTAAACTAAGGTAAACTTAGGATATGATTATTTTAAAAGAGTGAATTAAATTTAGGAATAACTTTATAAAAGCAAAGCATATAATAAATAATATTCATGTTAATATTAGTAAATAATGTCCTTATAAATATATAAATATGATTGTATTTAAGATAAGGTGAACCCTCCATTTTGTTTTTTGAGCTTATAAAATGGGAGTTCATGTAAATCTATTTTATATAAAAACTTATTTTAAATATCAATTATACATTATAAATTAATTGTATTCAAATTATTAATATATAGAAATTTAATTTTATATAATATTATATCTTTATATTCGTAAATGTAATTAATAATTTTATTATAATAATGTATATTAATAATATTAATCGTATTAGTTATATTTCAATTATTTAGTAAAACATTTATTATTCATTTACTTACTCTAGCCAAAATAATATATGCTATAAAAAACGCAAAAACACCTTTTCTCGCGTTTCCTATACTCCCGCCTTAATGGTGTTCAAGTTTAGAGTTAAACTATTTTAAAGACTTTACTACACTTTCTTATTCAGAGAATGTTGTAATCGTATACATTTTCACCGTCCAGACCATGATGCATCTTAACATTTTATGCCCCCCCTCCATCATCCTTCCAATCCCAACTAAAAAAAATGGGTCCTACAATCTTTATTATTATTATTATTATTATTATTATTATTATTATTATGTTTATCCGCCTGTGTGTCTATACTTGGGGCTTTAATCAAGACTGATGGATTTCATTCTAACTTTACATATAGATGTTATAGGCTGATACCTCAAGGCCAAATAGTGTTTTTTGATTTTATCTCAAAAAACAGGGTATTTTAAAACAAATATTTTTGAAAATTCGAATATTTTTTTAATTGGTCCTTAAGATTTTGTTTAAAATGTATATCCACTCATTATTTAACACTATAAGTAAGATTGTATACTTTTTAAAATTTTAAATTCATTTTAGGGTAGTTAACTAATTACTGATATTTTGGAAATTTGAAATTTGTGTATTAAAATATAAGTGGGGTGTTCGGAAACGCATATCCCAAACTGCACATATAGTTTGTTTGAACCAAAAAATAATACAAAATCCCTACACTTACATCCGCCAAACTATGCTAACATAATTTAATTGTGTTCAAAATTTTGGCGTAGAGCTCCTAAAGAACAAAACTGTGCTAGCATGCTTGTACAACAGGGTACATAGGAGTTTGGCGCGTGGCACTATACACCTAAAAATCTTGGAGCACGATAGCATAACATACCGCAATTAATAAAAAAACAAGCGTATAGCCCAAATAGATAGTAAGACGTGGTGCTAAATAAAAAAATAGAAAACAACACATCACTCCATCTAAAATTGTGAATAAGTTCTGAGGGTGATCATTAACGTTCCTACATCACAGAAATTGCTTGCCATTATTACATGTGCAATGCCTAACGGCTAACATCTATGCAACTTGTTGTACACACATGCTTTACAGCTTTGCTCTCCCGGTATTATACTCCGAAACTATGATATTAGCATTGTTTGTCGGATGTCAGTGTTTTGGGATTTTGTATTATTTTTAGTTCAAACAAATTTTATGCGCAGTTTGGGCTATGATTTTCCGAACATTCTGTATATTTACGATTTTGTCAACACCACGTCTTAATACCTGTTTGGGTTATACGCACTTACGCTAATGTGGAATGATAGGGTGATTGTGAAATTAAATGGAGGACCTACAGTTTAACGTGGGATCCGAACCACGGGGGAGGCCTGGCATTCCACACATTCACAAGTTGTGATTAATACACGTCTTTGCAGAGGTGAAGGAAGGGTTTGGCATTCAGATAAATCTGTGCTGGGACCGAGGATTGAACCCCGGACCCCCAGCATAGAAGTCCGACACCTTACCCCTAGACCGCCAGGTCACCCAATATTCATAATGATATAACTATGTGTAGAAAATAAAAAATTGAACTTTTTTAGCACTGCTTCTTATTACCTGTTTAATTTACACGCATGTGTACTAATTATGATAGTGAGTTAGGAACTAGGAATGTTGGATTTTAGAGGCAGTGTACCCATATATGCGTGGAGGGAGAGTGGAAAACCTTCAAGGAAAACCACTCTCAGTACACCTGACAGGGATTCAAACCTCAATCTCTCTATAACCCACAATATAGTCAATTGCGAGAGTGACGCCTTAGACCATAAGACCACCGTAGAAGGTCTGAACGTATTTACTGAAGAAATGTTTTATTCATTTTGAACATAAAAAAATTATTTGAAAAAAAAACAATAAAAAATAGGGCCCTAAACTCATGTTCCTTTCCAACTCACCTTATCTCAGATTATTTTCTTTCTCATTGATAGGAATGGACGGTCAAAGAAGAGAAAGAATGTTGTTTCCTACATTATTTATCGTTGTTTTCCAGGGCTCTAAATAAAATCTAAGGGTTATCACTAGAGAGCTTAGAAATAGCCCTGAATCAATCGTATTTTATCGGAATTCGTATTACGACAAGGAAAAAAAACACAAATAAACCCTCGATATTCAAAGTATTAAAATACTTTCAAGGTGATTGGGTTGAAACTTTGAAGATAAGTATTTGGCTACCCTCTAGACCCAATTGAAATTTCAGTCTGTCAGTTCTTCTCAAAACTAACTTTTAGATGTGATAATATTTTTTTAAACTCCACCTGTGGGTATGAGGGCAAAGGTATCGGCTTCATTTTGTCTGGATTCTTGGTTACAGGGAGGTCGAGGTTTAAAGTATCGGTTGGTCTTACTTAGGAAGCTTTTCACAAATGTTTCGCCCAGTGACGTGGCGTGTCGTTTAAACTATACGTGTGAATCTGTTCTCATCCACCAATTCCTCCATTTGACCAATCACACATAGGTTCGTGTTCATCACACCTCACATGGCAATATAGTTCAGTTGATACCGGTGGATTAGTTTTTACATCCATTACTGTTTCCAGCCTGTAGTCTGGGTCAATTTTTTACTCTGGCTTGACAGGCCTCTCGTAGATTCATATGCCTTATAATCTAACTTAATACTAGAACATGAACAACATCCAGTCCCCAGTCGTTAATTTATAACTGTGAAAGGGTAAACCCACATTTCGACCAATGATAAATTTTTCGGCCGTGCCAAGAATCAAACCCGGGACCCTTATCTCTGCAGAATGACACGCTACCGATTGAGCTAAGGTGTCGGATCGGTGGTATTGTGAGTGATGAAAATATTTCACAGGTACTGTTCAAATCAATTATGCCTATGCCGGGATCATGACTCACTTATTGTTCACGCAACTTAACGTAACGTAAAGATTATCCTCGTGGTTTTAAATCGAAGCCATCACAATGCAGTTAACTTAACATAAGAGTTAAGTGAAGTGCACCACACATATTCCTTCCAGCCAATTATGTTGCGAGCAACTTCAACATGGCTATCTAGTACTTCATTTGTTTGTTCATGGTGCTCAGACGACTTCTTCGGTATAGTTCGTCTGTCCACGTCTCACTAACATTAAAACAGCACGGACTCTATTTACATTTTATTTTATAACTCCAGTAAAACTTCTAATCTAGGTACCTGAAGCCTAATAAATTCTAAATGCTTTGGTTACATTTTATCGAACCATTGGTTTTAAACCATTAAAATTAATGGTATGTGTTTTGATAAAGCTGTTGTTTTACGTAAATCCTGTTCACACATTGTGTTTATTTCCTTTACGTAAAAGTTAAGTCGATCGTGATCCAGGCACCACTGGTGACACGACACGACACGACACGACTTGACACCTGTAGGAAATACGAACCAATCACTCTACTGAATATATCTAACCTAAGTCTCGTCCATATTAATTACATAAAGTCACACACAAAAACCCGCTATATTGATAGAAAGAGTGGATTGTGGATCCAGATTTCAAGCGATCAAATTTATGTGATTAGGTAATAGGTATTTACCAACATTGTGGGAGTTTACTAATAATCTTGTTCTACAAAATATATTATTTTACATTACATACATATTTGGAAAACAGTTGCTAAGAAGATTGATATAGTCTTAATGAAAAACAAACCTTTAAAATTAGAAAGTAATCAAAAGTTACTTTAGTAAATTAAATAGAGCCATATTTTAATTATGTATTTTAGAGATAATTAAAAACAACGGTTATACTACTATGTTAATTATACAGCCAATCTTTTTTTTTTTCAAGAAAAACGTATAGCTCTCACAGTATCCAATATCCATCAATTAAAATACAATGCCGGCCAATTTTTGCTGACAGTTTAATGTGCAAAAATGTTACACACACAATTGAGTAGGTTTGCTTTGTAAATTATCATAGCATGTGGAACCGCATGAATTTTTCTAGGCAGGGGAAATGAGAGATGGGGAGGGGTGAGGCGAAACTTAATTTGACAAGCTTCTCATGCCAATATAGTGTGAAATGAACTTTAGGTTTTCGTCTTTCATTTGAAACTGAACAATTAAAATATTATAATCAAAATAACACATTACCCAATCCAGTGTTCGAGTGGTTTAAGGCGTCACTCTCGTGTTAGACTGGCTGGTTGATGACGGGGAGATCAGGGCTCGAATCCTGGTTGGGTCTACTGAGGTTGGTTTTTCTAAATGGTTTTACCCTCTCCTTGCACAAAAATGGGGGTAAGTTAGTTATCTCTGAAAATCTTATTTCCTTATTCCTAACATATTATATTAATTTATCATATATGAGTATAACCTGAACAGGTAGTAAAATTTGGTGATGAAAAAATTAGATAAACACTGAATAATTATATAGGCTACACAAGAAATGTTTTGTAGATATTAGTTGGAACTTTTGAAAGTTTTGTTGTGAGTTTATTTCTATCACCGTGTCTTACTACCCGTTCGGTTTACACGCTTGTGTACTAATCACGCCAATGGTTTTAAGGATTATGAAGGTTATATTTATAGGAAGCGTACACGCGTTCGCATGGAGGAAGAGTGGAAAATCATTTTGGAAAAACCACCCTCAGTACACCCGACTGATATTCTAACCTCAATCTCCCCGTCATCGGCAGTCTAGTCTATTGCAAGAGTAGCGCCTTAGACCATGCGGCCACCGAAGCGGGTGTTTTGTGTGTGTGTTTTTTTCCTAGCTTACCTACCAGTGTAAAGTAAAGCCTATGTACGATTGGTCAAATGGGGTAGAAAGTGGGAAATAACCTATTACAGCCACAGTTTTAATAAGCTCTGCTTACCCTGGAAACATTCAATTCCAAGACATGACACTGTTGCGAGTCAACATCGCTTTCTAAACTTACATATTTGACTTCTGTAGTGAAGTAGTACAATTTTACATGGCAATTGAATTAAAGCTTAAATATTGAAATTCACAAAGCAATACATTAATCCACGCTTGGGTCACCCAAAGGTTACAAATAGGTTTACATTAAATTAATAGGGCGATAGATAGCAAATGTAAAGAAAATCCTACTTAGCCTTCTGTCACTTTTAAACGTTACAGCTATATTAGTAAGTGTGGTTTCTAACTTTGTAGCAAGATCTTAATTTGAGGGTTTGAGAAAAAAAAATATGAAAAAGATATTTGGGCTTAAGAGAGTTAAACAAACAGGAAAATGAAGAAAACCACATAACGAAGAACTTTATGGTTTGTATACATCCCCCAAACATATTAAGAAAAATCAAGGCGTGCAGGCTGAGCTGTTGTGGTCATGTGGCTCGTATGGGCGATGACAGGCATGTACACAATATTTTAGTTGTGAAACCAGAAGATATACGAGACAATTTGGTTTGCCGAGACGTCGATGGGAGGCTAATGTTAAGATATATTTTAAGGAGGTTGAGTGTCAGGCTAGGGATTGGATGGAGCTGTCTCAGGATAGAGCTGAATGGTGAACTTACTTTCAAAAGGCTAAAGATTAGTTAAAAGCTTTGGTATGAATTATTTAAAAACCAACATATCCAAGAGGTGTCAAAAGGTCCCTCCTTGCAAAAACACTTCCTTATGACAGGTGTATATGTATTACAATTAATATTAACTTCACAGTTGTTCACTAATTAATTTAATAATGCATACATAATTACAGCATTTCTTTAAGGGGTAGGCAAGAAACCTTTCATATAGCTAAAAAAAAAAAGGCTCCATAGCTAATCCATCCTCACTAACTTTCTTCACACTTCCCTATCCTTGCATACTCCCTTCGCTTCAAAAACATCCATAAACCGAGTCATGCATGCTCTCTCTCTTTTTCACATAATCGTATACAACATTTAATCACGTCTTACATGACCTACCTCTCTACCTTAAGGTCCTTTTACACTATGTAACAAAATATGTTGTAGAACAATGTTATTTTCTAGCTTGTTACATTTGAGTGTTGTATAATATTGTTACAAAAAATTGACAAAATCGATTCAAAACTGTATAGTAAATTAAAACATGTTTTATCTAGTCTACATCATATCGTCTGAGGAGAATGTTCTTTCGGCGGCGGTTTGTGTTGTGTTGTGAAAAAAAAAAGGCCAAAAGACGGGTTTGGGTTCGACTATCTCTATTAACGAGAGCTAAATAATTCTCGAGTGACCTTGTGACTGATTTTCAACGTGACGACCATGACCTGTTGCCTGGTGAAATCAGAACTTATGGCAGTTTTAAAAGTACTTTGTTCGGATGACTTTGAGTACTTAATTAGTTTGATTGATAATCTAACTGAGAGGAAAAGCACCTCTTTTTAGGGATGTTATTCCAGTTAAAGAAAGTCTTTTAACACTATGTAACAAGTTTTTAAACTTTGTGTTTCATACTATTGTTTTACAACTTGTCAGAAAATCAGGTGAAGAATGCAATAAAACATTGATGTATTATAACATTTTCCGTGTTTTACAACAAGTTATACGTTTGCCGTTGAGTGTTGGTAAGGATCAATAAAAATGTGTAACTTGTGTTTTCTAACATATTGCACCTATCACAGGAATGTTTACATCATGTAACAAGTTGGCTACACTGTTCCCCCCACCCCGTAGCCGGAGTTAACCTCTCGGCGTTTTCTTTTCCATCGTGCGTGCAGCGTACTCTGTGCTCTTTAAGTGATTATTTTGTTGTTAAATGGCAGAGTGAAGGCAAGTGGACGTTTATCGTCCAATGTATGTGTACAGGGAAAGACGGTTGCTTTGGGATCCAACAAAAATTAAGATTATAAAAATTGAAACAAAAAGCATGACTTGTGGCGGGAGATTGACAATGCTTTTGAGTTTGAAGAAGGTGAGGATTAGAATAAGATACGAAACTTAATTTGACAGCTTAACAGGGAATTGAAGAAAATTACTGAGACTGGAAAGGTTGCAGATGAACAATCAAAAGTTTTTTTTTTTTTGTAAGTATTTACTTTCCTGAAAGATAAAATCGACCGCGATGTTCACTCGAAGCTGGAATCCAGCAAACTTCAGAAGATATGGATTATGAAACCTTGGAGTCCTTGGATACTTCTGACGAGATTAAGCAATTATTTATATGTTTTATTAAAAATATATATATATTACACGAACCGAAGGTACTTCAGTAAAACTTATACATCAATTAAAATAATATATTTTTGTATAAAAATCAACTTTCTTTTATTTCACTTTTTACAGTTTTTGATTTCTAGTATGTCTTGTATGTCTAAAATTATGAACTAAACTCATCTCTAAAATTCTTTGCAAGCTTTGCTTGGTTTCTTTACAACTCTTTCCATTCTCTTTAATGTACCTGTTGAGCGTCCTTCGATTCTCCACGCTCCAGACATTACCAAAGTGTTCATAGTCAAACGTTCTTGAGGGAAGGGGTTGGCTTCAGATGAATTATTCTTTCTCAGGAAGATGTGAAGAAATACATATGCAAGCATCACTTTTTCCGCTTTTTACTGGTTCCAGGAGTATTGGCTTCCTAAATACTCTTAAAACTATAGGTAAGATGCCGAATACATGTTCTACCATTATTCTGGCTCTAATTAGTCTTCCGTTATAAATAAGTTTTCGTAAACCTTTCGAATGAAGACCAAGATACGATTTCATGAGGTGCAACGGGAAGGCATCATCAGCCACAAATACAAAAGTTGTCAAATTATTTATTCCAGGTAAATCTCTAGTTGAAGGTAGATTCAACGTTGATATCAAGCTTTTCTTTACATTGGCAATTTCCAAACACACACAACCTCCTCTATCTGGTATCCGTCCTTAACATACAGCACTGACATAAGCACAACAATAGCTTGCATCGACTACACCCATAAGCACAGTACTAAAAATAAGCTTGTAATTATAGAAGTCACTCTAGTTTCCAATAAGTGCTTGCAATGTTACACGTTTTCCATCAATGCTGCCTAAAAAATGGAGAAAATTTCACATATGGTAAAAATCTTCCGCAACCTAAAGCCGTTCTTTAAGAATCTGAAAAAGAAAAAGATTGTTAATTTTTCAATTACAGTCCTTTCTTTCTCACTTTTTTCATACATGAGAGGAAAATTAATCAAGACCGTCAGAAGCTGTATATCATAAGTACAACAGGAGAAAATAATCCTGATACCTGAACATCCGACAAAAATGCTCTACAATAGATAATAAATATAAGGCTAATGCTATGGCTGAAGAAACTCGTGCTGTTATGAAAGAGCTTTCAAATAAGAGGGATAAATTTGATGTTTATGGAGAGAATATTGCAGTCACTCTTCGTAAATTAAGCAAAATTTCTTCAAGTATTGCGAGGTTTGATATTCACAAAATCCTTTTTAATGCTGAGATGGTACGCTACGATCCTACATCCCAAGCATCAACAGTCAAAACCATTCAGCCAAACATCTATGTCAAATTCAGACACGTCAGGTCACACTACAATTACTCCAAACGGGCCAATTTAATCATGTTCCTCTCAAAAGCCACCAACGCCAGCCAGCTACAACACACACATATCAGAGACGTTTAATGAATACGAGGACGTTTTAATTATGCTGAGTGATTATCTTAAGATCATGGGGATGTAGAGAATGGGAGAAAAGGCAAATATTTTTATAGCAGAACTTTATTTGCATACAAAAATAAAATTTTTCTTCAATACAAACATAAAAATTTAATTTTGTTCACTTGGTGGTATCAACATCCTGAATATCTATCATGAGAACAGCGGCATTAGATGACAAACTTTTTAAATGGAGCGAAAAAGTTGTGATTAAATTTCAGGATACTCTTGACAAATATCCAAGGAATGCTAATATCACCATGTGAAGAAAATTAAACTATCTGTATATTTGTATTGAAGCAAAATTTGGTTTATTTTGACCAAAAAAAGTTTTGATGTAAAAACTGTAAACACACCTTTTCTCGCGCCATTTTAATTTCAATCTGCAGTTAAAAACATTATCTTTAGGATAGTGTATATTTACTAAAATGTATTAATTTATTTACATTCATTCGTCACAATTTTTACTTTCTCGCTATCTTACAGGTAGAGAAATTACTGTGATGTCAAAGAAACCGAACTGATGAATCTCAACGTTTCATGACCCCTCCAAATCCGAAAAAGTGTTTTTTTTTAATTTCCGTCTGTCTGTTTGTCCGTACCTCCAACTAGAGCCTAAACCATTTTACCGATTGGGCTAAATCTTGGTATCTAGGGTTTTCATAGGGTTTCCCCGAGGGATTTTTGGAATTTTATATCCAACCCTAAAATTAAGGGTAGTTTACTGAGGGGCAAAAAGAGAAAAAGTTGATTTTCTCAAAATCTGCTCTAACGATTTTGATTAAATTTCATTTCAAAACATTTATAAATATTCCATATAAAATGGCTACTCTCAATATTTCGGCAAAATGACTTTAAGGGCTCCGGTCTGATGCGTAAAATATAAATTTTTATCATATCTCTGAAACTATTTGAGATATGAAATTACTTTTCATTTAAAATATGTAGATATATATGTATTTATAATACAAATATTTTATTCGAAATATATTTTTATAAAACCAATAACTTTCAAGCTATACGCAAATATACATATTTTTTTTAACTTTTTGAAAACTAAAGGTAAAGTATTGCGACCGTAAAAAAATTCTAACCTGAAATGTTGATGGATGTCGATGTCTCATGACCCCCCGAACCCCAAAAAGTGGTCTTTGCAATGCCGTCTGGCTGTGTGTCTGTTAAACTCCAAAATTAAGAATAGTTTAATAAAGGGCGAAAAGAGAAAAATCGATTTTCTCAAAATCAGCTTTAACGATTTTGATTAAAATTCGTATCTAGGCGTTGATTAAGATTATAAATAAACTGGCTATTTTCATTTTCTCATGAAAATGAATTTTAGGGTATTTTACAGACGCTGACATTTCCGTATCTCTGCAACTATTGGAGATACTAAATCTCATTACAAAATCTGACGATTGATATTTTACCTTTTTCCTTTAATCCTCTATTTGCAAACATTTATTTATGCTATTAAATTTACTTTGAAAAAACAAATTTAACAAACAATACTTACCCTGATAAAGTCCTGCATTTAGCCAATCAGAGTTTCACACACTTTTGATACAATTTTATTGAAACTTGCTCTATAAATTTTAAACAGGAGACTCAAACTCTGGTAGAAGTCACCTGTAGCTAAAAATCTTAATGTTACAGGCAGTGATTCTTTCACCGGAATAACATCCCTAAAAAAAGTGTTTTTTCTCTCAATTCGATTACGAATCAAACGAATTAGGTAGTACTCAAAAAGTACCTAAAACTGCCATTAATCCCGAGTTCACCAGCCGATAGGTCATAGTCATCACGTTGAGGATCAGTCAAAAGATAACTAACTATCACAGGATTTTTCTCTCGCTAATAGAGATGGTCGAACCCAATTCCTTCCTTAGTCCTTTTTTTCTGTACAACCCTACACAAACCGCGGCCGTAAGGTGAACATCCTCCTCAGACGCCATGATGCAGACTATTTTATACACTTTTGAATCAGAAAATACATAATATTTTCTTTGATCTTTAACGGCACTGGAGGGGAAATTTATAACTTTTAATAAAAACATGAGAAATGTTATAAAACAAAAAACATTAATATTCTGAAAATTTAAAAAGGACACCTGGACCCGGGAATCGAACCCGGGACCTTTGGTACGCCGATGCTCTAACCACTGAGCTATTCAGGAATCGTCCCGTGCTCAGGGTCATTCTTAACTCATATTTTAAGGCAGAGACTATGATGGACGTGCGGAAATCGTCGGCTACAAATGTGTGATTTTATTAAGATCACGAGCTATCAGATAACGCAGCCACCTTCGACTCGGTAGTCGGCTTAATGATGCCACTTGTACAATTATTATAATCGTAAGGGATTGCATATTTAAGAATCAAATAATAGCTTTGGCTATTTGATTCCAAAAAACATTAAATGTTTTATATCAACTTCTGAAAAATGTAATAGGACATCACACTTTTGTAAAAAAAAATGTTTTTCCTAACAAGTTGTAAAACATTGTTATGAAACACAAAATTTAAAATTTGCTGCCAAGTCTAAACGGACCTTACTAATACTTAAACTTCAAAAATAAGAGTATTTTGACAACATACTAGAAACGCGTTTATCCGGGAAACCTCGATTACAATCATGTCATGAAAAATATAATACAGTGGTCCTGCAGATGTTGTCAAAAGGTAGAATTTGAACTAAATTTCCAACTTTTTCTTTTCCCACGTTGTTGATCTTATTCTGTCTTTGGTTATATGCTCCAATTTTATGGGATGGACGTGTTTCTAATGTAAAATATATATATATATATATATATTCGCGCATCATCAATAAACATGACAAGCAAAGCCAAAAGCATGAGCAAAAAAGAAGATGTCTTCTAATAGAAAAAAACTTTTAAATACACGGTGACCCCTTCTTTTTATGTTAGACCAGAGGTCCATACTCGTCTTTTTGTGAACAACCATGTTTTCCTTTTCTTATCGACAAGCTGACCACGTTTATGGGAAACGTGGGTTGAACGCAAACAAGACCGAGAAATGGGGAAAAGCTGCCAAGACTAAAACCATTGCTTTCATTCACTTTGGTACGAGTTTAAAACAATTTAAAACAAGACGGAACCGCAGAGTAAAACAAAACGAATACTTTCTTTTTTTTTTTTAGGGGGAAGATGCCATAATAGCTAGGATCACACTCATACTGCGATGCTCGCTGGATTATTAGACTTAGGTCTTAGCCAGGAATTTATTTGGGGTATAAGGGGCGATTCTAATTTCGGTGTTTCATGGGGAAGTCTCTCAAAAAGAGATAACGGTTTTTTTTTAGCCTCATCTGACTACCATTTCAGGTTACACACATATGACTTAGGGCCCACTAATGACGCTATTAAGTTAGGGATGAGGAAGGTTTCATTTAAAGGAAATGTACCAAAATTTGCGTGGAGGAAGCAGAAATATTTTTTTTAACTACCCTCAGTACATCCGACCGGAATTCGAACCACAATCTTCCTGTCATCGGAAGCCTAGTCCAACATAAGAGTGATGCCTTAGACCCCGTGGACACCGAAGCAGGTGTTAATTTTCTAGCATTGAATACTTTTTCAACCAATTATTTAAATGTTTATTTTTCTTAAATTTAAGTTTGATGCCTTGGCTTAGTCAATAGCTTCTCTGCCCACTGAGCTAAGGATCTAGGTTCGATTACTAGCATGGCTTAAAAATGTATCACTGGTAAAATGTGAGTTTTCCCCCGTCAAAATGATGGGGCTGGGTGTTGTGTCTATTTTATATTAAAGTTTATAAGTCTGGTGTTGAAATCATCAGTCGATTCAGAAGATACACGTTAAATGCCTCAAATAAAATTTTGAAAAGATGTTAAATATAACTAAGATTGTGTCTATTATGAATTTGATAAAACTCCAATAATCTTCTAGCCTAAACATAGAGAAAGAATACAACCATACGTTGGTAGTAATACTTTTGGGAAAGGGGGTTGGGATAGTGAGAAATAGGCCCCAAGACAGTCTTCCCGGTTCAGCCCTGCTTATTTTGAGAGTAGGACTAGCTAAATACGTTTTACGAGACTGTATTAAGGCGGCGCTACACATACGGCATCCGCAGAATGTGAAATATTCACCAGTACGGGAAATACTTGCCAAACTATTTGTAGAGTGACAAGCACACGTCTACACACATGAGTCTATTTGTCGAATCTCAGAGTAAAGAAGTTTGCGGTCGGGAACGGCGAACGTTCGTGCTAAACATGGAGGCTGAAATAGAAAATAATTAAGCCCCACAAATTTCTCCAGCTTTTATTTAACTTTATTACATCCATTACTGTTTCCAGCCAGTGACCTGAGTCAATTTTTTATTCGAGTCATATTTTTCCCCACCAGGCTTGGTAAGCCTGTCGCAGCTTCATATGCCTCACAATATAACTTAAGACTAGGACAGGCACAACATCCAGTCCCCGGCCGTTAATTCACCGCTGTGAAAGAGTAAACCCACAGTTCACCAATGATAAATTGCTTTTCTTTAGCTAAATTTATCTAAACATTTTCTGAACATTGCCAAAAAAATAATCTTGTTTTTCTTTTTAACGTCATTAATAGAACAATCTACGCTAAGTTGTTGTTGAATACGCTTCCAGCCATCGTATATCTCATTATTATTATGTAAATTATGGGTTGTACTGAATTCCACATAGCAAGACTCTTATTTCATATAGGTCCAAAACTTGCAGCCACAAGTTATTGGACCACTCCATTTTCACAGTAAACACAAGACACCACTGGCAAGCCTAAACACAAATTAATTAATTAATTTTAGCACCGCGTCTTACTACCCATTCGGGTTATACGCTTAAGTACTAATTACACTAATGGATTAGGAAATGGGAAGGTTTAACTTAAAGGAAGTGAACCCACATTTGTGTGGAGGGAGAGTGGAAAACCATTTAGGAAAAACCACCCCCAGTTCACCCGACCGAGATTCGAACACTCGATCTCCCCGTCCTCGGTGGTCTGGCTCAACACGACCGGAGCGTTAGCCAACTACGCCACCGAGGCGGGTTAAACACAAATGTGTGGACGGGGCAGTATATTCTAGATGAAGCGAATATTCGTGCCCTTTGATATGTGATGGATCGCCGACAACTGACTGGAAATGTTTGTAGTTCGGCGAGCTATGACGAATGCTCGGCGAATACCGAATATTCTTCATAGCTCACTCCTCCACACCACGGGGTATTTGCCGAATGACGAACATTTCATTACTCGGGCTTCATCGAATGCCGTATTTGTAGCGCCGTCTTTAGAAAACCTACCATCCCCCAACCCACCCACCCGTCAACTTGCCCTTTTAAAGTCAATGCTCATGCATTCGCTCATTATATTTTCGTCTACATAATCTATCAAACAGATGGTGAACGGCGGTACTAGTAATGTGGGGTGTTTTTTTCTACTCGAGACTGTTTCATACTCATACACACTGTGGTTGCTTGTGGTGGAGCCACAAAGTGTATGAAAGCTTGACAGGACTGTATTAATACATTTTCCCTTCCATTCACTAACTTGCCTTTAAACACGCTTGTAGTCGCGTCAGGAAAAAAGTGACTCCTATCTTGTACTTTTATTTTTACGCGAGTGCTGGAGTGTTAGGCCGGTGACAAACTGACGTTTTGGTCGACGCGACACAAACGCCGAGACCAGGTCTCTATAGTGTATTGCATTGTTTCGTATGAGAGGAGTCAGACTAGCGACATGAACACCGCGGACACATTTGAAAACGTCGATGTGGGCCTTTACTGGGAGTAGCGACCCCTCGCACATGAAACAATGCAATACACTAGCGCGACCTGGTCACGACGTTTTTGTCGCTGCGACACAAACAACGCAACCAAAACGTCAGTCTTTCACTGGCCTTGAAGCCGATAAACGGACATGTTTCCATTACATTATTTTGTGAGTGTTTGGTCAAAAGGATAATGAAGGGGAGAACACATTTAGTTTACTAGTACAGTACTTCCAAGCTTTTATTGCACTGGAAACAGTCACCGAGCCGTCTCTGATATATAATGTTATTTATACTGTACATGAAGACAGAATGTGTGTGTTACTATCTTAGTTAACATTATCTTTACATTTATACCATCTCTGAAGCAGCCCTACATGACAGAATTTTGTGGTCAAATTAGTCTGAACATTTCAAAGCAACGCGCTTAAACATTTCACCCGAAGTTCTTGGCAAACCAAAAGTTTGCTGGAATGCTACCGCCGATGAAGTGCTAAGTTATAGCTCTTGAACACGTATAAAGATCAAGAACTCTGTAGAAATTCCTACATTCCAAGACAGCATTCCCAATGTACGTGGTTAAGCACGTGACAATTTCTCATGAGAAATTTAACAGAAAAATATCCCGTTAGGGTGGCCTTATGGTCTAAGGAGTTACTTTCACAATAGTCTAAACTGCCGATGACGGGGAGATCGCGGTTCGATTCTAGTCTGATATAATAAGGGTGGTTTTCCTTAATGGTTTACCACTTTCTCCACACAAATGCGGATACATTTCCTCTAAATTAAATCTTCCTCATCCTCATAATTATTAAATAGGCGTATAACTCAAACGGGTGTAAGACGCCGTGCCATAAAAAACAGAAAAATATTTATATATTCACAATATAAAATTGTGATCTATTTTTTGCTATTAATTATTTAGCATATAGCATAATATTTGATCGTGAGGGATGCAGTATCTAGTTCAGTCTCCATGTATGTAGACTTTTAGCCGCCCTCTGAACGGAACTTTGCCCAGGGTATACCTTGAGGGTTGTATACACGTCATACCCGCAATGAGATGACGCGATGATGATTATTGAGGAATGGAGCCAATCGAATCTTAAACCTAACTTAAACCTGATCAACCAGATAATGGTGAAAAAAGGTAAATTTCCCTTTTCGGGGGAAAAAACCTATGGTAGCACTGGGACTCGAACTGGGGACTTCTAGATCTGTTGACAGGCGTGCTAACCATTAGACCAAGAGACCGATCGTTCTATAACTTATACTAAACCATAAGAGCTATATTTTAGATAGAACACAATGCATGATAAGACTTTCTTCTCGAATTTTATGTTAAACTAGATAATTATCTGGTCTTCTCACAGGATGTGTTTTATAATACATATCCAATGTTAGAAACAGATGTAAATATCCAATGTTAAGGGAATTGTAGGCCTGTATCTGATGTTAATTTTTTTATAGAAAATAAGACAAACAACTGTTGAATAAAGAATTGGGAAATTTCATAAACAAGATTACAGCACTATTATTATTATTATTGCTGGTTATCAGCTTCCCAGAATTTAGAAGCTAGATATCTGAACGGGCTAGAAATCAGTATATTTAGCCGTCATTTTCTTCTAAAATGGCTGTCCTGTCTAAGAGACATTCAAAATCTGTCCAATGAAAATCCAATAAGCAAAAGCTAAGAAAAAAGCCAAAAAGTAGTGTTTAGTAGCCGCAATATTGATACAAAATGTCGGACGTAAATATCAGCTAGCCGGACGTCCTAGTTATGTCCATGCGATTCTTCAACGAAATCAGTGATTTTTGCGTGAAGGAGTAATAGATAAGACACTAACTCATTTTTATATATTATAATTATAAGAAAATTTACAAATTTTTTCAGGTGTAGCTCGTGGGTTTTGCCAGGGATGTTTTCGCTTGATGACAATGCACTAGTAAATTGTATCCTACAGTGTCGTGGCGTGTCTTGTTGGTAGAGTAGTCAAAGTTAATTTGAACTGAACCTGTAAATATTGCTTTCGTAATTCCCTAGATCACTAATTGAGGTCAGGTTGAATAGATCCGATGTATTATTGGTAAAATGGGAATCGAGTGACAGAGGGAAAAAATCACAGCCTTCACAGATTTAAGAAGCGATTACCATGGCAACACACAACTATAAGCCATTAGTTTCCTTCCATTCAGTGTCTACAGCCAATACAAAAACATTCCCTCATTGCTTTATATTGTGTGTTTGGTCGTAAAGATTATAAGTTGTATAAGTTGGAAAGTGAGTCCAACACCTTAGCTCAGTTGGTAGCGTGTCTGCCTACTGACCTAAGGGTCCCGGGTTAGATTCCCGGCATGGCCGAAAATTTATCATTAATGGAAATATGGGTTTACTCTGTCACATTGATAAATTAACGGCCGGGGACTGGATGTTGTGCCTTAAGTTAGATTATAAAGCAAATGAAGATACAACAGGCCTAGCCAAGAGGTAGTAATATAAAAATAAGTTGGGGAGAAGCAAAGCTTTCCCTGGTAGCACCTCACAAACAATCCTGGTAACAAAATCCTAACATTGAGCTCATAATTGAGAATATTTCTCTAAGAAATAAAAACCTCAATACTTTATCCAAAAACGTAACATCTCAGATTTTAAAGAACGGTACTTAAAATAAGATGAGAAACTAAACATTTGCTAAAATAAAAAACTTCATTTGAAGAGATGTTTAAAAACACTTAAGCCCGAAGACCCATTTCTATGGAATATCTAAAATAGACTCAATCTCATTGCGACTTATTTTACATTTTTATTATTTTTGTATATTTGTACTGTCTATTTAATCTAGTATGTATTGTTTTCTCTTAGAAAATGTTATATGTTAAAAATAATTAAGGCGTTGATGACCTGTATATGTTGATGCACCTCTCTATAAGCCGCAGTAGTAATTATTTCGAGTAAAGGTAAAGGATCACCCTTCTAGTCAATAATAAAATCAATATGCTAAACTGTCGATAGTGGAGACATCGGGGTTCAAACCCCTGTGTTGTGTGATGAAGGTAAATACTCTAAAACTGGTTTCCACTAATCATTTGATCTAATTTCAACCTTTCTCATTCCTCCCCTCTAGTATAACTAAGTGAGGATAGATTGGACGAATAATAAGACCATAACATAATATACATACAGTCCTATTTTTATGGAAAAACAGATAGAAAAGTTAATAAGTTTACTTTCACATATTCATATGTTAAGGTCATATAATTTTCAGCTGTCACATTTGACATATTATCAACATCTATAAAATATCATTAATGATATGATAAAATGTTATCAATTTTGACCACAAATAAAGTTCTTATTGAACTGTAACCTAAAATTTAAAAAAATTTCAAACTAGCAACATAAGATATTACTAGGCCTACTTTAACTTCCCCCTCTATACGTGTTAATCCATTAAAACTGTTAATAAAGCCACATAGCTCATTCCAGAGTCAACCGACCTGACCGCTTCAGTAGGTTTCTACAGATAAAAAATGGAGAAAAGATTTACAACCAACACACCGTGTGAATAATTGGCCGTTAAAAAAACCACAATGCTTTTTTTTTTAACGGCCCAAAACAAAAATACAGATCAAACTAATCGAGTTTAACAAGATGAGGATATGATTTAATAGTGCACTTTTGACCGGAACTTGACAAATATATATATATATATATATAATATTGCAGAGAGAGAGAGAGAGGGCAGCAAATGTATCAGCCCATCGTATTCCACGACCGTTGGCCGGTGATTTAGAGTTGAATGTTCAATTTCTAACTGTCAGTTACAGAGGTGAGCACGTTTCAGTGACGGACTTAACAAAATGGACGTCATCGAGACGCCGAATAAGGTTCGGGGGGCGAGGGGGTTGACTCTAGGTTCCGTTCACGGGATGATACGACTGACAGGGTGAGGAGGCGTATTGAAATAAAATTGAAACTACACGACAAACACTGTCTCCGGGTGATTTCTTTCCTTCTTTATTTACTTTCTCATATAGATAAATTATTGTAACCTTTAAAAATATTCATCCTCAAGATTATTATGGACCTTAGAATACTTTTATATGCCCCCCTAAGCCTCTAAAAAGTGATAGTTTCAATTCTGCCTGTCCAAATGTTTATTTGTACCTGGGTATACAGCCGAAAAGTTTTAACGAATTTTGGATTTGACTTGTTATTTAGATGTTATATGTTCATGCCTCAAAGATTTAAAAAAATTATTCTAACCCTAAGATTAAGGGTACGTTTCCTAACTAATAATTTTTCAAAATTTGAAATTTTTATAAAATACCTCTAACAATCTTGTTCAAAATGGGTATATGAGGAATGTTTTACATTAGAAAACATAGCATATGTTCGTTTTACTAACAAAACTAATTAGAGGATGGTTAATTAATAACTGATTTTTTTGTAAATTTTGTAAAAAAATGTGCTCATGAAAAGGTTTTACGATTGTGTCAAAACTATCTATATTTTGTGTGTTAGAAATGAACACAGAGACATTCAAAATATAAATCACCTTTATTTAAAAATAGCTAACGAATTATCTTTTTGTCAATATTTTTCTAACATATTTAATAGTGCAAATTTATGATAAGTAAAGTATAGCCATGCCCAGTACTTAAATTGTTTGTTACCAAGGCGAGCAAGGGTTGACAGGACGTTAACATATAATTGTTTTCTTCCATTCAATATCAAATCATTCGGTATCATAAAGCCAATAGACACATTCTTTCAAAACAATATTTTTTGTATGTTTAGTCAAATGTATAATGATTGGGCGAAGTGTTGGAGTGGGGGCATAATCTACTAGTACAGTCCCTTCAAGACTTTCTTGCCTTGGTAACAGCACACCAGTAATTCGTAATGATCATAGTAGTGACCCTCTTCGGTCGCCTAATAGTTCAAGGCATCACTGTCGTAATATAATATATTGGAGACCGATGCTAGGGAGATCGGTTTTAGAATCCTGGTCGCGTGTATGAAAGGTACGTAAATGGTTTTTCCACTTTTGTACCATTCAAGTGCAGGTATACTTCCTCTAAATTCAACCTCCCTCATGCATTACACATTAACATAATTACTACATATACGTACAGTATAACCTTAACGTAGAGTAAGACACGGTGAAAATATATAATTATATAGTCACGATGTCTTACTATACGGTGACAATTTATATATATATAGTCACAGTGTCTATATATATATAGTCACAGTGTCTATATATATATAGTCACAGTGTCTATATATATATAGTCACAGTGTCTATATATATAGTCACAGTGTCTATATATATATATATAGTCACAGTGTCTATATATATATATAGTCACAGTGTCTATATATATATATATATAGTCACAGTGTCTATATATATATATATATAGTCACAGTGTCTATATATATATAGTCACAGTGTCTATATATATATAGTCACAGTGTCTATATATATATATAGTCACAGTGTCTATATATATATAGTCACAGTGTCTATATATATATATATAGTCACAGTGTCTATATATATATATATATAGTCAAAGTGTCTATATATATATATAGTCACAGTGTCTATATATATATATATAGTCACAGTGTCTATATATATATATA